>KN488840.1:8941-25629 GCA_000787155.1 Scartelaos histophorus | reverse complement strand
GCCTGTGCCATATCGTGATCAGCGGAGCGGGGGAGGGGTTAAGCCCTGCCAGAGAAGCACTGAGCAGAGGGGGGCGCTGTGCTGTGACAGGAGGGAGGGGTCAAACATGGAGGGATGACCCGCTCATGATTATGTAGCCCAGATAGTTTCAATGCAGAGATGTGACCTACAGGAAGCAGGGGGAGGGGCGGAGCTGGTCCAGAACTTTAGTGACAGTCATTTACAACTGATCTTGTGTAACCAATCAGAGCAGAGCCACACTCGTGATGTCGTCACTACATCTGCACATCTTATCCAGCTGTTTATGTCATGTCATACAAACTGTAATCAGCATCAGTCAGCATAATGATATCAAACATCACATGGATTACAAACAACATCAAATCATGATCATGTGAACATTTGAGTGCTATATTTAATTATGTCCTGTCCAAACATCTATAACATCTATAGGAAGAGACTTTTACACATGATTTATACTTAAAGCCCAATCCAGAGGCAATGTATATCGTGTAATGATAATAAAGACTATTTTAATGTCTTTTCAAAATCATTCCAAAACACTTACAAATTACTTAACAGAAGCCAACTTCTATTAATAAACTGAATTAATAAAATCATTCCCATGTAAGTTCACGTTAAGGCTACTAACATATTCACAGTCCTAAAAGGCGAAACTCAATTTTGATAAGGAAAATCTTTACCAATAATGAAGTTATGTAGCATAGTTATAGATAACTACACACTCTTTTTAGACACTCAAATGTATTTTTCTACATAAATAATAGTAGTGTGGTAGCATTGGTACCATTTGTTTTTCATTCAGTACAATTTTAATTCTGGTTTAATTCATATTTTGGTTGGTTGGAACAAGATTCAGTATTAATTTTAGTATCAATTAGCATCTGGTTATCAGTTTTACAAAAGAATAATAGAATACATGTAACCTCTGGTGTGTTGTAATGTCAAAGTTGGCTTCAGCATTGACCTTGGTATAGTTTATAATCAGTGGATTAAACATAAACATAGTGACGATAAGTGCACAGAAGTCTCTATAAGGCCTGACCATCTGATCACTGCTGTTATGCAACTGGAGTCATGTGACATGGGTTCAAATGTGTAAGCTTCACTCCAGTCACACCATAAACATGGAGGGGTCAGGGCACTGTGGCACTGCTCAGAGGGATATATATATATATATGTGTGTGTGTGTGTGTGTGTGTGTGTGTGTGTTTTTTTTGGTCTCTTCAACCAGTAAGATCAAGTGAACATTAAAAGTGTGTGTGTGTGTGTGTGTGTGTGTGTGTAGTTTTTTTGGTCTTGTCAACCAGTAAGATCAAGTGTCAACATTAAAATAATTTGTGATTTGATAAATTGCACATAATGTGGATTAAATCACTTTTTTTTTAGGTTTGAACAATTTTGGAAATATCCAATTTTATGCATTGCAGATTGGACTATATTTACCACTGTTTTAAAGTAAGATTCTGTTCAGATTCAAAGTGCTCATTTTAAACACATTCAGTAGTGTTAACATTTGAGAGACTGAAGTAAGAAATAATACTGAAATAAGAAATAATACTGGGATTACATGCATTTCAGGAGGTTTTAAACGCAATACAATTGTGTATTTGTTATAGTTGTTAACAAATGTTTTGTGATTTGCCAACTGTGACCATTTAAATTTTCTATTTTGATCTGATTGTGATTAATACTACAAAATAATGTTTTATTCAGATGCATTTGCTTTGCATTTAGATGTGAAGTATGTTATGTTTTAAAGGCTCTAACATGCACAGACCAACAGGAAAAGGAACAGCTCTATTAAAAAGACTTGTCACACATTTTTCACATCAAGATTTTAAAAGCGTAAAATGAAAGTCCCCGGCTGGCACCACTCCCAAACCATTCACTAGGTTTACACTGCTAAACCTCCCATTAGTCAAACACTACACTTAAGTACTGCTAAAGGCCCCCAGCAGAGCCACAGATCTATACAGCACTTGACATTGTGCTGGTCCCACATGCAGCGTGGCTTCTGGAGGCCGACAGCAGCTGTGAAGGAAGCTGTCAGATGGAGCGCGCCACCCGCCTCACACCCAAAGTGGGGTGATTCCGTGTGATGGCTTTAAGAGACACCCTCTCCTCAGATCTGCTGACTACATTGTAACTCCTGACAACAAACATGGCAGCTGGGCGGGATAATACTGTCAGGCAGATTAACCGGGCTTTGTCCAAAACCCACTTTATATTTGTATACACCCACAGAAACTCACTTTAACTGTTTTAGTGTGAAGGACGTGCTTATAAAAGACACAAGCACAAACAAAGTGAATTATTGATGAGGATGGGCCTCTGCGCTGCACTGAACATCCAAACAGAGCAGAGACCAGGCTATAGAGTAGAAACAGAGGCGTTTCCCCAGCGCATCACTGCAGACCACCCACCCGCCTGCATCAGCTGACTCCAACAAGCCGGATTTGCTCTGTTTACACACAACAAATTATGGTCCCAGAAGCGGCCTGCAGCTATGGGCCCGAGGCTCAGGGCTTTCCCTGCAGATCGGATCCTTAATGTAAGAGCCCTGAGCTTGTTAATTACTTAGAGACTGTCCAGGAAGTAGGCTAATGCAGTTAGACAAAAGGTCTTACCCACTGGCTACACCGTGACCTATTGGTGCAAAATTTACTATTAATAATTCACTCTGATGACTTGAGCGTCCAGAGAGCACCTCCATATTGTGAACTGATTAACTAAGTATTGACAGTAACAATTTCCAAAAGGCTTTGGTCAACCAAGAATAAATAAAAGATGCACAGTGGCCGTCCAAACATATCACCGAGCTGATCCTGTTCGTCTCAACTCAAACAGTCATTTGAAAGAGCTCCTGCCTTAAACAAACATTGCTCTACCCCAGTTTCATAAATTCTTTAAACTCGGGGCTACTCTCAATAATTGATGCTTCAAAAGCATCAACGGCCGCAATGCAGTATTCTCTTAGAAAGATCTGAGCCTAAAATAACAATGTCTTCACTCTGCATAGTGAAGGAGAATGTACACATCTATCCAGTGGCATGCCACTGTTGGAGGTTCTCTTTTAATGGACACCATGAGGGTACCTTTAAAAACATGGTCTTCAGATGCACACACACACCTACACACACCTACACACACCTACACACACACACACACACACACACACACACACACACACACACACACACACACACACACACACACACACACACACACACACACACGGCTGATAAATTATTGACAGCCTTCGCCGCTGGATGAAATTGTTTGAATAAGGCTGGGCTGGCTGCTCTTCTCTCAGTGTGTTGGTCCACACATGAGTGCAGGATACTGGAGATGCCAACAAACATAAGCAGCACAAACTCAGAGCAAACTGCAAGTCTGTTGTGACAAGCTCAAGGAGGTGGAAAGCAACTGGCGATGCAGTTGTTCTTAAAGGCAAAGCAGTGGCTCCTTTTGTTCCTGACACAGCTTCCTCTGTCATCAAGTGCATGGCAGAGCCAATGTGGACTGTGACTCACCATAAGCATCACACATGCACGGGGACGAGGACACTGGGACAGCACACACACACACATAATGCTTAATCTAATTTTTTTTACACACATAACAGTGTCTGTGTGGGGAGTGTCACTCTGCTCAGAACACTCATAAATGCATTTTGAACATGTATGAAAGTACAGGTATCTTTTTACCAGAGAAAAAGTTCTTGGCACGAAGGTAGCTGACACTGAGGCGCAGGATGGACAGTTTGTCCAAACTGGCAGTGACCTCTTCAGGGAAAGGCAGGAGAGAGGCCAGTCGCTCCAGCTCCCCATTCAGCCGGTCTCTGTGCCGCTTGGACGGGTTCGACTTGGTGCCCTCATTGGAGGGCGGCTTTACCCTGGAAAATAGATCAAGAGCACAGAATTATTTGGTTTGCTTTTTAGCAACCCTGCAATTCATTTGGATCGAAGGATCTTTATTTTTCTATATTCTTTATCGATTCTGCTTTATCGATTCTGCTTTACAAAAGAAATGGTGCGATTCCAGTTTTATTGCCCGGTAAATAAACATTTGCGTATATTCTGTATCTTAAATCAGGATCACGTGGTAACATCTTTCCATCATATACAGAAAACCTTTACCATTTGGCTTTACAGAATAAATAGACTGTGTTGTGTAAAATGATTTTGAATGTCCCAAACAAAGTGCACACACTTCATCAGTGAGCGGAAACATGTGAGTGACAGCGCCTCACTCTGCCTGACCTACACTTCCACTCAATCTTTCACTACAGCCTCTGTGGTTTTTTTATTTATTTATTTATTTATTTTTAATATAAGTAAAAGTCACCTGTAAAAATGTATTACCTCATTAATTAGCATTTTGCACAAGTTTAATAATATTCTTAAGATGAATATTTATTTAAAAATGAACTGGTTACATTTCCTATGAATAAACCATGTGCCCGACATACAAAACCCGAAAACAATTATTGTGACCTATTATTGTTTAGCAATAATTAAATAAAAGAATGGCGATAGACAGATAGCTATTCAGTAGTGTAGGTTCTTAAAAGCCTCTGGACGGCCTAATGTTCTGGGGAAGTTTACGTTTTATTTCTTTGAAATAAAATATTCGCCTGTGGCCTGAGCCGCTCCTTTATTTTAGTGAACTTTTAACAAATATCAGCGTGGAGCTGAGCCTTTATACACTAACAACAGGGGTAAATAAAAATGTCCACTGTTCCGACATTGATGTAAAATAAAGATACTTGGGCTACTTGGGCTAAGGGCGTATTGCAGAAAATGGCGCATGTCAGGTGCACATCGTGACAAAATGCCCAGCGTAGATTTTTCGCCCCAGAACAAGGGTCTAATATTCCAAATAGGGCTAATGATGATGCAGATGAGGTTTGCGTGCTCAGGGCGCTGCGTTTTGCTCAGTTAGTGTCACACGGGGATTTACGCGCACATGAACAGGGCTGTGCTGAAGGTTAAAACGAGGCCGCGGAGGCCTGGACTATAATCCAGGGCTTTAGACCGCACACAGCATCTGAGCTGAACATGTTTGACCTGTACACTGACTTACACAATCTTATAAAATATATAAGGTCCAAATAACCACTGTGATTTACACACGGGGAACACAGGCACCTGCTGTGGTAAGAAATAGACCTCGCTTGAACTTGATTTAGGCCTAATTAGTGGTCACTTTGAAGCGGCTACAGATGTATTAGACACAGGCTACATTGTGTAAGTGTGGCAGACTGTATATATATGTATAAATGCATAAATGAGCGCACGCTGTTTGTTTTCTACTTACGTTCTTTGCACTGGTTTTCTCCTCTTGCGTCCCGCATACATGACGACTCTTATATAAAGCCTCGCACGGATCCCTCAGTAACAGCCTTCGCTCTGCTACATGTAAAATCCACACTAATTATCTGCACTTATACACGTCAGAAAAACACTATTAAACTCTACTTGGGTTAGAGAGGAAAGGTGCGTGATACGCGGCTCGCAGGGCACAGAAGGACGCGGCGTATTCTTCAAACTGGCTGAAGCCTCCTGGACATTATAGAGGCCCAAAAGTCCCATTCACATCTCCTCGGTTTTTGACCATCGAGGCACAGAGCCGCTCCTGGGGTCTTCAGGATGAGACAGAGCCGCTCCTGGGGTCTTCAGGATGAGGCAGAGCCGCGGTCCGGCGGTAGCATCTTCATCAAGACAGAAACATGTCGATCACTGCACCTTGCCTCAGTTACAATTAAAAAAAAATAAACAAGAAAAATATCCACAACACATTCAATAAACTTTAGCTATTTACAAGTAAATACGTCAGCAGTGCGCTGCAATTAGCGGTGGCCCTAAACTAAAGGGGCAGGACGTGTGCGCGCATTCCTCAGGCGGGGACGCCCGACACAGATTTCCACCGGGTGCGCGCATCACAAGCTCCTTAAACCCACCTCCCATTAGAGCAAAAGGCACAAGAGGAGGAGGGGCTGGTGGCGCGGGCACGGCGGAGAATCTCCTGGAAACACAGGCCAAGCGCGTCCATTTCCGCGCGCCCCCGATCTGCCCGGGCTGTCCAATCAGCGCGCAGATGAGAGATGAAGGTTTATGTTGAGCCTGCACTTGCCCATACTGAATGTGGGTCAGGGGTTAGACTTTTAAATAATGTAAGAAAACAGAGCCAAGTCAGAAATCCTGGACCCTACCTGCGCCAAGATGTGTGCAACCTGATCACATAAAATATAATGTGTGTCCACTCCTCCCACTGCTTCTGTGACCCTGTATGTCAAACTGTATCCAGCTTTATGGGTAATATAGGCTATAGTGTAGATACTGATGATAGTCGGTAACCTATTTGTGGCTTTTCCAGATGCTCAGATGCTACAGTTACAGATTTGACAAGAGCATCTATGACTTCTGACCCAGTGCCTCAGCAGTGCCCAGACTACAGCAGGGCAGGCCTGGCATATACATGTTATTGTCATTTGTTAATCCGCATTGACAGGTGTTCAAAGCCAAAGGTGTTTGGACAGCAGACAAAAGCAGACACTTCTCACTCATATGCTTACACTGAGTAATGACCTGATAAGACGCCTTAGGGTGCTGCAGACCCCCACTCACAATAAATAGGCTAGTCTAGAACCACTGTATAGGCAGCTGTATAGTTGTGTACATTTGCGCATGATATAGTTGTATTATTTAATGAAATTCCCTGTATGTATTTACTAATCATCTAAAATATGTTAATGTTAACAATGGACTCATTTTATGGAAACAAAATAGATCAAAACCAAATCTGTCTGTGGTCTGCTCAAAAGCCAGTACGGTGCCAGTGCCACACAGAGTCATTGGGCCAGGAAGGGCATCTGATTTAAATATCCAATGAAAGGTTTTTATTTAAGATATTCAGTATTCAAATAGCTGAGGATGAAAGGTTCTCCATCAAGTCATTTTTTATAAATTGTACAGAAGAAACAAAAGATAAATTGATGTCTTTTCTAGAATGATGTACATGTAGTGACCTTTGTTGGTGGTGAAGGTGAGTGTGTGCTTGTAGGAGTGTGTTTTTGGTGGTCTGCAGGGGTGTGTGTAAGGGCTCAGTGTTAGTGTTTGTTTGGACACAGGGGGGTCCCGTGGGAGGACGCCACCACAGCTGTAAATGTACTTTCCATGCTCGAATCTGAGAGAGAGCTGGGTTCTTTTAGCTCTGTCTCAAAGTCAAGGTCGTACTGTTGCCTGTGGGGAGATGCCACAGTTCACAGCAGATGAAACACAAGTGTGGTTATGACTATTTAACCTATACATATAAGCTTTTAAAATGTAGGTTATGGAAATTCTATAAATGACTATCCAAATATTTATAATAGAAGGTAACTCTTTAGCCAAAAACAAGATATAAATAAATGGAAATTAAAATGATTAATAATTTATCATTGATTTTCCTTAGGTGCATGAGATTAATACATTAATAGAGCAGCTCCTTCAGTGTAATTATCACAGTGTTTTGATTCTAGTTGCTCTAGTTTGGGTTCCTGTGTGATCAGAGCTCCTGCTTTACCAGCTCTTAAGATGAGACCTTCATCGCCATCACATTCACACATTTAGATAAACATACATGTCATTAGGAGCCACTGAGTGCCAGCCAGAGAATCCTCTGCTTAGAGGCCATGATATAGATTCCACTCAAAGGGCAAACCCATACACCTCCCCTCCCCACAATCGGTATTTTATGTAATAAATGTATATCTTGCATTTATTCAATTACACATTTTTTATGGCTAAAATACCTGGGAAAATTTTCTACTATGAGTAGACTAAACTGTAGATCTGACTTACAGCTTGGCTCAGTAGCATCATCTGCTTGTCTATAGTCCAAGTTTAATACTGTGCTGTGGACACTCCCATAGAAAAGAGACATTGGACTATTATTTATTTTCTTGAGTCAAAAGTTGAAAATGATTTGTATTATTAAACTTTAGGCATGTTAAGAAGCAAAGAAATTCAAAGGGATGAAAGATATAAAAGGGGAAATCCAATCATACAATTATCTGTATAAAATATCAAGTTTGCGTGCAGCTCTTTGCTTCTGATCCAGCCAATGTTCCCTTTAACTCAGAGCTGTGGTTTCAGACTGATCATTTTAGTTGTGGCTTGGCTGAATTGTGTTTAGTGGAAGAGCATTTTTATTTTATAACTTCCAACTTTATATTAGCTAATAACTTGGCATAGTGTTGTGATCCTCTCTGCACAAAATGAACTATACAGCATCTGTCTGAAGGCACACAAACCACAAAGCCACATTCAAGTACAGGCCATGTCAGTCTTGTTATACTACAGTACAGTCATACAGATAGTGAGTTGTCCATGTGATGCCAAAATACCCCAAATTGTAATACAAACACATTCATTACATGAGTAATAATAATAATGAAATAATAATAAAACACTCATGAAGTCCAATGTTATGAGTGCCTGAAAAGTGTTAGAATCCCACAGATTTGTGAGAGTGAGCCCCCTGGTGGATGTATAGAAGAAGTGAATTCATGGTTCTTCCAAACACATTCTTCTGAAATGTCAATGTTGCATTCCATAATTATATAATAAAATTCATTAAACTTAAATCAAACTCAACTATTGATTTATCATAATATTTTAAAAACATCGTTCCTGTAAAACTACTTGTAAAACTAATGGACATGTAACTAAACTTGAGTTACCAGGTTACTTAATCTCCATTTAGAGAACACACTTTTTCACTCATTCACTCACTCTCAGGACGGGCCATGCTTTACATGAAACCTCAAAACCTCCAGAGTTGAGCTGCAGAAGCTGCACTAACACTGATTAATGTTGCAAAACTGCTAACTTACTGTATTGAGACTGATGTGAGGCTCATTCTGCTTTCTGATTAGATTGTCTTAAGAACCAAAAAACTTTACATACTTGACATGTACAACATTACAATCAGTAAAAGCAATATCTGATTTAAAGATGACCTCTTATCTATAGGGACATTATACGTTTTGAAATACACATTCTACACAGCCCTACAGTTTAAAATACAGGATGTAAAAAAAAATCAATGAAATGAACACTGTCAAAAATATTCACAATTGAATGCATGATGGGCAAATGATCAGACTCAAAACACAGATGTAGGCATTGCACAAATATATTTATGAAAAAGCATACACAACAATACACAATTGATGGTTATTTGTTGTACATATATTACGGTATACAAACTATAACTACAAGCTAAATAAACATTGATTGCTGATGTACTAAAATATTTTACAAGAAAGAGAAATATGGCAATTGTCAAGGCACATAGGTGTGAAAAGAAAAGACAACAAAGGAAAAAAATGGCTCCACATTGTGTCTAAATTAAAGTCCATTCAAAATTGATAGGGCATCCTTGAGCCTCAGTAGGCCAACTCCACAAGAGATTTTCTGTATAAGGCCATGTCCATCTATAAGGTCCATGTGTCAGGTTAATATTCTCATAATATATTTAGATACAGCATGATTCGGATAAAGAACACAAATACCAAAATATTTCCCACAATGCAGCAGGAGTCTAGTTAAGCTGCCACATTAATGCTGTTCAGACCGGACTAAACCTTTTACTGTTACATGTAGTGTTGAAAACAATGGCAAAGTATAAACCATAGCACTTCATTTAATCTCCTAGTTACACGGTCAGATTAAAAAAATTGCAGTTCAAATTGTGGTTATGTTAGAAAGCTGCTGCATGTTGGGCAGGGGGTCATTATGCTATGCTTGATCACTATATTTATTCATTGAGTTTATTATATAGAGAAGAGCTTTAGAAAATATATCAGAATCTATTCACGTGAAGCAGAAACATTACATGTAAAACTTTTTGACAAGATTAAATATTGAGCCGTTTAGCTGCCTGTTTGGCTGAAAGGCACAAGAAATTTTATACTGTGAAGAAGAATATTACATTACTCTTGATTAGGTTTTTCAAAATATACTTAAGGCAAATTGGGTTAAGTGCTCATGGTATATCTCCATCTTTAGTTAGGGCTCAGCCTCCACTTGAAGGTCAGCACATCAACACAAGGGGAAGTGACAGCACTGAGGCCAATTTTCCCTTGTCCCTTGTCTCCGTCAATGTCATTTTGACTCAACAACGGCAATTTATATTATTGTAGGTTATTTTTTTTTAAAGACTACTAAATCTCACAGTTTTTTTTACAATGACATTTCTCACTTTCAATACATTATTACATAGGAATTGTATTTTATTTCAATATACATTTTACACAGCATCTCAACTTTGTTGGTGTTGCTTTTGTATTAGTTTATATTTTGGATGTGGACTCTATGGATTCATGTATCACAATTCCTTATGCTCAGCATCCTCAGTCAAAGTCTGGCACAAAAACAATGTCATGAATTAAACCATGGTAAGCTACACTGTCTGCTGGTTGTAAACAGCATGTTGCTTTGCTGTTAATGTGGTGAGATGACTAATCTTGTTATATGTTTGAATTTTCAAATGTATTGTCTCAACTTTTCAAAAGAACAATACATTATGATTTGTCTAAAAGAGGAATGACATCACATTCAAATATTAATGATTTGGTATAATATAGGCACTCAACCTTTAAGACACATCAGTGTTTGACCTCTGACTGCTGTACATTCACAAGGGATTGTCCCATGACTGAAGTGCTTTCACTAGTCTCTGTAGCTTGTGGTGTTAAGGCTTAGGATTCAACAAGGGGTCCACAAAAACATGCTATTCTGGAAACAACCGAACAGGCAGTTTGTGGTCTGAATATAGACCTTTTAGGTGACATTAAAAGCACAGGGATAGATACATGTATCAAATAGGCTACTAATGTATTCTGTACACACGATTGTTTTAAGTCAAAGATGACCTTCTGTTTAGACACATAAAAACAAAACATATTAGCAGAGTAAATTTCTCTATATGATGAACAGAAGAAAAGAAAAAAGAAAAGAAAGCCTCAATGATTTTGATGTAAAAATTACTTTTTATCAAATATTTTTTTCAAGATTGGTCAAAACTGAGGTAATAAGTGTTTGCTGCCCTCTAGTGGACAAAAACAAAATGCTTCCTTATTAATGCTGCCATTTCTAAAATAGGGAAACATGTATACATTGTCCTTTGTTAGATTTAGTGAAAGAAACCTTTCTACTATAGCATTTTGCAATGGTTTTGTAACATGTAGCATGTAGCATGTAACATGTATCTTTGGATTCCAGCAGCTGAAGTGCTTTCCTCTACTTTTTAGGCATCTCTTTTTGTGATTAATATATATGTATATATTTAGTAGAGTAGTAAGAAACTCTTAAGTGCATAAATTCACATGGTCTGCATGTAATTAATATATATTTCTGTGATTTTCTTTGGTGGTTTAAACTCACATGACGAAAGCTGACTGAAGCTCAAGCTGCATCTTTGTAAACACACTTGTGGCTTTATACTTTATGATGATCATAGACAAAATGACAAGCTACAGCATTTAAACATAAGCTAGAGCAGTAAATATAAGGCCGCACAACACAGAACAAGACAGTTACATTTGGGTAAGCATGAGAATGTGAGGGTAAGCACTGATACAGGCAAACTATACTGGTGTCCTTCCACTAGACTTGTCAAAACATCAACATGGCTCAGGTCTACTCCCTAATGTGATTGCATTACGAGCAGAAGAAGCTCTTATTGTGCTCTCCAGCGACGGCTTTATCCTGCTGAGGAGGAAGAGACACAAGAGTCAGAATTTAACAGAGTAAAGGAGAAGATTTTCTAAATGTGTTATAGAAACAGCTGACATAATTTTTAACATTATATATTATAACATTTATTAATAACATTTATTAGAGTTATACACTGGTTTTGTGCATTGTGTGTAGTTGTAATGTTACTACCTGTGTCTGTTTCTGGCACTTCAGGTATGGTTGAATGCTGAGGTCTGATGAAGGCATGCTGGCTATAAAAGTCATTTGGTTGGGGTTGACATTATTATCCTGGTTGATGCCTAATGTGCCCACAACAGGCTCACTGTGCGTCCACTGGAAGTAGCAGGGGTTCTGAGGAGAAGTCTGGTCTAGAGAAGAGCCACTGTCACTTAGGCTTAAAGAGCCAGAAAAGGTGAAACCGTCACCCCCTGCTGGGCTGGAGGAAAATGTCTGGTCGAACATACAACTGCGGTGAGAAGCCACCTTGCCACATGCCAGCCCTTCCTGCTGCTGAATGTGATTCAGTCCATGAACACTCCTGGGCAAGTGGCCAGCATGTGGAAATGTTTGGCTTTCCGGAGATAGGCTGTGGCACGCTGGTATGGGATCATGTCCATTCTGTGCAATGCCACAGTGGGGCAGCCCCTTCTGCTGGCTCTGTGGCCACTGCTGAACATGTTGTGTTGGTTCAAAGTGTGGCCCTCCTTGCCCATTGGTTGAAAAGGGAACAGTTATGCTTGGGGCTGTAGTGGAATTTAAGTCATTGCAAGGAACAAGAGACGGTAAAATGTCCATCACGTGAGGAGACAGGCTGTTGTGCTGCTGCACAGGGCCACACAACAGCTGTCTGTTTGCTGCCACGGTGGGATCTTGCACATTATTTTGAGGACTAAGTAGTGACTGGCCCAGCTGAGGCTGGCCAGGGATGCCTAGACGGCTGCCCATGTGGCTGTTGGACGTCTGCCTGGAAGCATACTTAAGCGAGGCATCACTGACAGAGGCGTTAGACACACTGAGCTCTGGGAGCTCTATTGACGAGCTGAAAATGTCCTGCAGCTGCAGCTGTTGCAGAGGGGGCATGTTGGTGTCAGGCAGAAGAGGCGGGTGACATAGTTTCTGGGTGCCATTAAAAATGGGCACTGATGCTGAAGGGGTCACATTCTTCTGCGGGTTAGAGTACAAAACATTCACAGGGGAAAAGGTGCAGCCTGGGCTGGGACTCTGGAACAACTGTGGTGTTGTGATCACGTCTGGCATATTGCCGACTCCTGCCAGACAACTAGGGGGGCTGCTGTTTAGACCAGTCTCATCTTTCTCTTTGAACAGAACAGAGTCAATATAATCAAAGATCTCATTAGTGAGCACTTCGTCCAGCTCAGCCCTGACGTCTCCCTGCAGATCTCCATCCTCCTGGTTTATTCTCTTCAGAGCATGCTCCCACTCCATCAGCTCCTCCTCTGGCACATCCACATTCTGCAGCATGTCAGCAAAGTTCCCGTTTTGAGTCATTTTCTCAAGTCCACCAATAATGGCCATTACTGACTGCTTGGCCTCCTCTTTGACCACTCCAGGCTGTCCTGCTGTGGGAGAGATGCCATTCTCCTGCCAGGAGTCATTGGCCACAGTGACCAGAGCTCGACTGTCCATAAACACCTGGTCCATAGGCAGAGGCGCCTCAATGTTCTGAAAGTACACAGTGTGATCTTGTTTTAAGAAGCTGTCCACCAGCGAGCCGGGGAACTCTGTGTTTTGGCTACTGACGCTGCTAGTGTCGCTGGTGTTGCTAAACTGATTGTTGAACTGAATCTGATCCAGGTCCACTGTGAGGCTGTTGTTATACAGCAAGGCCTCTCCAGTGGCAAAATTGAAGGGCAGCTGCAGCCTCCTCTGGCGCAGGTACTCCTCACCCTCCGTTTTTCTGAAAAAAGTCAATTGAAAGAACAATGCATGATTTTCACTGTAGCCATTTAGCTGAATTGCAGTTTTAAAAGTAGTATAATGAAAGACAAAACACACATATTAAAAATAACTTACACTATAGCCTTTTGATAAGAAATTATGAATTCAGGTCGTCCTGCTTTAAAAATGAGTTTGGCATTGGCTTTGACCCAAACCCAACCTCCAGATTTGCTGAGGAGCCTGAAGACTGTTAGACCACTCTCCCCTGTTTTAATCACTGTTAACACAAAAGCACACGCAGAAAGAGGGGATATGAGAAAATAGAGAAAAAAGTTAAAGATTGACAGCAGTGCCAAATATTGTAGACTTGAAATAGGATTTATACTTTGAAGGTGTTTGTCAGCGCAGTACATCATATCAGCAGCATGTATGAACTGGTAGCCCGACCCTTTCATGCAGAGTTCTATCTCTGAATAACCCAAAATGATCTTCCCACTGAAAAGGAAAAAATATGTGCACAATTAAAATAAAATCTGACAATTTACTTAAAATATCTGAGCCAACTATTGTAAAGCTCAATTACCGTCCATCGATGCCAGTAGGAGTAAAGTCAAGCTTGTGTTTGGTTTGAAATAGGAGCATTTTGGCCCTGATCTCCACAATGGTTGATGGCTGCACAGGCATAGCAATGGAGAAGAGTGCCAGCTGTGGTTGGCTGCGTGTCCCATTGTCCCTTAAAACACTTTGGCCATGAAGGTACTTCAGTCGCCCCTGGAACTTAAGGGCCTGAATTCAAAAACAGGGTTAGCATTTGAAAGGACACAAAGGGAAGAGGAAAGGGAAAAAAGTGACCTGCGACCTTAATTATAGCAAAAATTATAATCATGGTCATTTGACTATTAACTGAAATTGAAAAGTGTCTTGGCTCCAGGTTTTGGCAGAACAAGAACACTTATAATTCTGAACAGAAGGTAATTCACTGTATATTAATTACAACATTTTTGTAGTAACAATCCTGATAATAAAATTGATTAATTACACAGATCTGTGCTGTTTTAAAAGAACACTGACCAGAAAGCCAGAAGAGTTGTCTAGAAGGCAGCGGAATCGACATACAAAACTTCTCTCCAAAAAAGAGGAGTTTTCTGGAGGGAGTTGATCAGGGTTGTAGGATACACTTTCAGCACAACCCTGCAAGCCTGTTCCACCAAGGACACATAGAAAGTTGTAACAATAGCATCAAATTTGAAATCTTAAGGTACAGACAAAGAACAGCTGTTTCAAAATAAAGGTGTGCTTTGAAACTTTTCTGGTTGGAGATCTTCATAGAGATGTTACTGCTTTGTTTGGAATGTTCCACATTAAAGCATTTAACTTATGTGTCTCAGTGAAGACTGAGACTGCTGGTGATACTATCAGGTCACACTATAAAGATCAGGTCTGTGGACAATAAGAATACATGCTTTTGAGCATTAATTAATGTCATACTATCTATATATTGACATTTCCATGGAGACAAGCAGATGGTAGAAGCCCCCACTGGAAAAGTTGCAGAGTGCACCTTTCCCTAAAGGGACAATAAAGTGTACCTTAACCTTAAAATTTAATTATACATTTAATTATCTCTAATATAAAAAAATCCACTCACCAGCTTCATCTGGAACTTCAGGAGGGTTTAGAGCAAAGTGCAGCTGCTGTCTGAACATTTCCCTGTCATCAGTGTGAATGAGCTCAAACACACTCTGATGCACCACATCGGACTGGAAGAGTAAAAAACACCATCAGTATATATGCATATACAATAATAAGAAGCTCAGTGTATGTGGTAATAACACTGAATGGTTTCTTTTTAAACAATCTTAAAGTCTTACCTGTTGGAAACCAAGATAGTCCTTGATTGTTGGAGAGGTGTAAAAAACTAAACCATCTGCGGTCACCACTATCACAAATCCATTTAAAGCCTACAACAAATAAAAAAATATATACATAAATTATATAAATAAATAAAAGTAGTCAAAAGCAAATCATGAGAATACAGGTGGGTTGTTGTTGTTGTTAAAAAGAACACAAGTTGGACTCACAGCTTGGATTATTAAGTTAAACATGTCTCATATTGAAGCTTTGCTGATAGATTTATCACGGCTGTTAATGTTTCCTAAATGTGGAAAAGAAAACTGTACTTAGATTACCAGAAAAGGTATAATAACACAGCACTGATGTCAGTCTTTCTAGATACACAAGTATACAACTCTCATTTACTTTTTTTTTTAAGTTTTGAGACTAGTTTGAAATAGTCCCATAACCTGATTGATAAGTGCACCGCCTGAGGCTAGCAGGTGCATCAATGCTAACTCATATGTTGTTTATTTGTGTGCGAGCCAGGTGTGTTGTATCACACAGAGGAGATAATCTGCCCGATCCATTCAGGAGGAAGTTGTGACAGGTGAGGCAGTTTGTTTAGCGGCCTCTTGCCAAAGCTGTGACACGCTTTATAGCACATAACAAAACCTGTGGCCCTTACGCTGTGCCAATGCTAACCTGTCAGGACTGCATAATGAGCACAACAGCCTTGATTACATAACACAAAGAGACACTGACAGACAAGTGCAGTTTGGTCACTGGATTTGGAAGAAATGGTAGGAATAATAGTGTAACTGAATTCTACACATTTTTACAATAATGTTTTATGAGTTTTGATAGGCTGTCTGTGTGGCAAAAATAAGGTAAAAAAAAGATACATTTGGGGAAGTACAATTATTCAAAATTTAAATCTTTATTAAAATCTCAACAAGTTACAGTTATTGGTGTGGGAGAAAGAATTGAAAGATCTGCAGTTAATCTATGTTAACCTCTTAAGAGTGTACCTGATTTTCACTGCACAGAGGGAAGAAATAGGTGTTTAACTTGTCTCAGGCTCTCACTAACCCTTTGGCACTTTGTTAATATTCACATGCATTCATTTTCACGGCTTTAGAATTGTTTCAAACAGTGAACAAGTGAAACTTGGGTAGACCGACT
>KN488839.1:8859-26834 GCA_000787155.1 Scartelaos histophorus | reverse complement strand
TATATATAAAGAGAGAGAGAGAGAGAGTGGAGAGAATTGAGGTGAAAAACGCAGATCAGTGCTGAACTATTTCTCTTTCTGTAGCTACACCAACAGATCGTGACTGCACTGTTTTGTTTTTTTTCTTTTTTTATCTGTGTGTTTTACTGTGTATTTAAAGGGCCCATTTTGAGCTTTGGAGATGTAGACAGATTAATAAAAACGAGTTACTCAAACATGCATGAATGTTGAATTATTGTTCCGAAAACGTGCGTTGTTAGTGTCCAGTCTCACCCTCTTCCTCTTTCCTCTTCCTCTTCTTCTTCAGGTGTCATATGTGAAGGCCATTGACATCTGGATGGCCGTGTGTCTGCTCTTCGTCTTCTCGGCTCTGCTCGAATACGCCGCCGTCAACTTCATCGCTCGTCAACACAAAGAGCTGCTGCGCTTCAGGAGGAGACGAAGGCACATGAAGGTAAGATACAGCCATATCCAACACAGTATACAACTATTGCAAGATCTGTGCATCTATACACGCAGTACCACAACAATGTATCTATACAAATGTAAGAACTTGCCAACACAAAGATCTTCAGGTACATAAAGGTAAGATATAAGGCAATATACATCTATATACAGGACAATATACATCTATATACAGGACAATATACATCTATATACAGGACAATATACATCTATATACAGGACAATATACATCTATATACAGGACAATATACATCTATATACAGGACAATATACATCTATATACAGGACAATATACATCTATATACAGGACAATATACAACTATATACAAGACAATATACAACTATATGTAAGGTCACAGTAGCTCCGATAACTATGCGTAGGCATACTCACATTCACATTCATACAGAATATAGTCCATTGATACTTTGCAGTGGGGGTTCTGTATGTATGTATGTGACCAAATGTTCAGCAGTTACCATGGTGACACAAAGCACACATTGGCAAGCATTTTTTAAGGTTGTCTGAAAACTCATGAAAAAACACAAACTGAGTTTAAGCAGCACATTTACAGGAGTGTGTGATCAGTTTGAGTGTTCATGGTCCTGTTCAGGAGATTGATGAAAACTGAAGAACTGTTTGTGAAGCTTGTGATGTTAGTTCACCTGTTGTGGTCTCAGCTAAGTCAGTTCTTTCTGGTCACACTGAGTGTGTTAACACACACATCAGTGTCCCGGTTATTAGCCATAAATACATCAGTCTGAGTGTTCATGGTCCTGTTCAGGAGATTGATGAAAACTGAAGAACTGTTTGTGAAGCTTGTGATGTTAGTTCACCTGTTGTGGTCTCAGCTAAGTCAGTTCTTTCTGGTCACACTGAGTGTGTTAACACACACATCAGTGTCCCGGTTATTAGCCATAAATACATATTCTTTCTGTGACAGAGGATGTGCTGCTCATGATGAGTCTGTTCTATCTGTAAATCACATTGGAGAATAGAAATATAATAAAATCATTTGTTTATCTTTTGGACACATGCACACTTAGATTTATGTTGTCGTATTCAGGATACTGTGTATACATGCCACAGTATTCTGGTTACTATCAAAATATTCCAGCTGTAGTAGCCCAGTTTCTCATAACTGTGATACTGCGTATAGATGCACCATGAAGAAACCAGAATATTTAAAAAAAAACAATCATAACTGGGAAACTGATGTAGATGTAAACACACTCATTGTGTTAAAACAAAGCTCAGATTAAAGTCTAACTTGAGTTACAGCTTCAGACAGAGCAGTGCCTCTAGTCAGCATCACACCTCCAGGGAATGTTGATATGCTTTTGTGCGGCCTCAAAGTTGTATAAAGTTCATATAACCTCCCATCTTGTTCTCTATAATATATTTTCACTCTTGTTAAACCTGGACTGTGGAACAAGCAGTTGTTTTGATCATCTTACCCAAAGGAACTGCTCATAAAATACCTTCACTTTTACTTCACTATATTTCAGGTAAACGTCATTGTAAGTTTTCCCATAGTCCTTTGCACCAACACGTCCACTGTCTGAGCAGATATCAGAGACAAAGCCCGCTCCTGCTCCCCGGTCATTAGATCTTTGTAAACACCAAGAAATCCTGTGTTTTCTCCATGCTCTGCTCCTGAAAAATGCATCGTGTTTGATATGGGCTTAGCTTTGTTAGTCACCAGGCAATACACAAGTCGCATCAATATTTAACACAAGCAGCGGATTACAGACGGAACAAAACAAGGCAGAAGAAAGAGCTCGAAAGAAAGAAACGATGAAGTGACTTTGAGCAGATTTGTAAAAGTTGGTAGTGTCTGTGGCGACGCCGAGGGGAGAGGAAGGAGCACGGCTTTAAACACACAAACAGGTGGAATAGCAATTAGAGTCGGGGCGGCAGTGGCTACATTTTTAAAACCCTTGTCCACTGCTCTGAAGATCCCATAGAAAAATGCTGCCGTTGTGTCCTTGGGCAAGACACAACCCACCTCGCCCCTAGTGTCTCCGTATGGTAAGTGGTAAATGTGGTAAAGACACTCAAAGCGCTTTACAACAAGGAACCGCTCGCTCATTAACACACACTCATACACCAGTGTACGCAAACACCGGGGGCGAAGTGGGTTAAGTGTCTTGCCCAAGGACACAACAATAGCATTCATCTGTGGAGGTTGAAATCGTATCAAATGAAACAGAGAACGCACACCAAAGTTCTTGTAGAGGCGCAAATGCAAGGAAGAGCAATATAAAAGTGAAAATTGTATGAATGGACGTAGCTAACGCGCTAGCCGCCGCGGGCCGAACAGGAAGTGCTCCAGGAGGCTCTTCCGGCTCCTTCTGACTCCAATTGTCTTACATTAGGATCCTGTCGCTCCTCTCTCTATAACAGCTGCTCTAACTTTAACCCTAACACTAACCCTTGTCATTTTAGTCTTAAAATCTTCTTATTAATCCCATCTACATGATCCAGAATTTAGTTTTTCGCTATTTTGACTGTGAAAAAAATCCTATCCTTTTATATAGTCTATAGAAAAAAACACATAGCACACTCAAATGGCTGACGTCCAAAAGCGTTTTTTTTTAAATAACGTTTTGGCAAAAAGCCTTTGTCAGTCCTGCTTTGTCCTCCTTTGTGTTTGTTCAATTACAGGTGTTTTATAGCTCAAAAACACCTAAAAAAAAACATGAATTTGTGCCATGTGGGAGCTTGCCTCTCCGTAGATCTGACCATTAACCAAACTCCACACAGAAACGCTACTACGATCTTACTACGGCGGTACAAAGAACGGGAGATGTGGGATAAGATGGAGCAGGTGCCGTAAATGGACGTAGCTAACGCGCTAGCCGCCGCGGGCCGAACAGGAAGTGCTCCAGGAGGCTCTTCCGGCTCCTTCTGACTCCAATTGTCTTACATTAGGATCCTGTCGCTCCTCTCTCTATAACAGCTGCTCTAACTTTAACCCTAACACTAACCCTTGTCATTTTAGTCTTAAAATCTTCTTATTAATCCCATCTACATGATCCAGAATTTAGTTTTTCGCTATTTTGACTGTGAAAAAAATCCTATCCTTTTATACAGTCTATAGAAAAAAACACATAGCACACTCAAATGGCTGACGTCCAAAAGCGTTTTTTTTTAAATAACGTTTTGGCAAAAAGCCTTTGTCAGTCCTGCTTTGTCCTCCTTTGTGTTTGTTCAATTACAGGTGTTTTATAGCTCAAAAACACCTAAAAAAAAACATGAATTTGTGCCATGTGGGAGCTTGCCTCTCCGTAGATCTGACCATTAACCAAACTCCACACAGAAACGCTACTACGATCTTACTACGGCGGTACAAAGAACGGGAGATGTGGGATAAGATGGAGCAGGTGCCGTAAAACTCTTCATGATCTTGATGAATGATGACTGCAGCTGTGTGTCAGATGCCCTTCCTGTCCCGCCCTGTGTTTCCTCTCTCTCAGGAGCAGGTCACCCAGAGGTCCCGGGCTTGTTACAAAGCGTCTGCTGAATTACACCATCCATCCTCCTGTATTCCTGCTTGTCTCCAAGTGACAATAATCTCGTTTTTCACTCGAATCAAATCTGAAATGTTTCATCAAATTTGAATTCCTCTGATACAAAACTTCTCTTTAAACCTCGTCCCTCTCCCCCTCACTCTCATCTCTCTCTCTTTATCTCCTCTGTCTCTCATCTCTCTCTTTCTTTCTCTATTCTCCCCCCCTCTCTCTCCCACTCTCTGTCTCTTGATATTCTCTCTCTCCTTCTCTCTCCTCTTTCTCTAGTCTCTCTCTCTCATTTGTCTCTTTCTCTCCTCTCTCCTCTTTCTCTATTTTCTCTCCCCTCTCTCTTCCTCTCTCTCATTCGTCTCTTTCTCTCCTCCTCTCTCCCCCTTTCTCTTTTTTCCCTCCTTCTCTCTCCTCTTTCTCCCCTTCTTGCTCGTTCACTCTAAGTCTCTCTCCTTTCTCTATTCTCTCTCCCTCCCTATCTCTTCTCTCTCCCTCTCTCTTTATCTCCTCTATTTCTTCTCTCTCTTCATCTATCCCCCTCTCTCCTCTTTCTCCCTCTTTCTCTCTTCCTCTCGCTGTCTCTCTCTTCTGTCTCTTTCTCCTCTGTCTCTCCTTCTTTCTTCTCTCTCACTTTCCTCTTCTCCCTCCCTCCTCTCTCTTCCACTCTCTCTGTCTGTTTCTCTCCTCTTTCTCCTCTCTCTTCTCTCTGTCTCTCCTCTCTCTCTTTATCTCCTTTGTATCTTTTCTCTCTCCTCTGTTCTTTCTCTCTCTCTCTCTCTTCTCCTTCCCTCTCCTCTCTCTCTCCTTTACTCTCTCTCTCTGTCTTTCCTTTCTCCCCTCTGTCTTTCTCTCCTGTATCTCCTCTCTCCAACCTCTCTCTTTCTCTCTCATTTTTCTCTATTCTTTCTCCCTCCCTCTTTCTCTTTCTCTCCTTTGTCTTTCCCCTCTCTCTCTGTCTCTTTCTCGCCTCTATGGCTCCTCTCTCCCCCTCTTTCTTTCTCTCCCCTCTTTCTCTATTCTCTCTCCCTCCCTCTTTCTCTCTTTCTCTCCTTTGTCTTTCCCCTCTCTCTCTGTCTCTTTCTCGCCTCTATGGCTCCTCTCTCCCCCTCTTTCTTTCTCTCTCCTCTTTCTCTAGTCTCTCTCCTCTCTCCCCTACTCTCTGTCTCTTTTTCTCCTCCCCCTCTTTCTCTCTCACCTTCCTCCTCTCCCTTCCTCCTCTCTCTTCCACTCTCTCTGTCTGTTTCTCCCCTTCCTCCTCTCTCTCTTCTCTGTTTCTCCTCTCTCTCTTTATCTCCTTTGTATCTTCTCTCTCTCCTCTGTTCTCTCTCTCTCTCTCTTCTCCTTCCCTCTCCTCTCTCTCTCCTTTACTCTCTCTCTCTGTCTTTCCTTTCTCCCCTCTGTCTTTCTCTCCTGTATCTCCTCTCTCCAACCTCTCTCTTTCTTTCTCCTTTTTCTCTATTCTCTCTCTCTCTCTCTTTCTCTCCTTTGTCTTTCCCCTCTGTCTCTCCTCTCTCTTCTTGTTCTCTCTCTTTTTTCTCTATTTCTTCCTCCCTCTCTCCTCTCTCTGTCTCTTTCTCACCTCTATGGCTCTTCTCTCCCCCTCTTTCTTTCTCTCTCCTCTTTCTCTAGTCTCTCTCCTCTCTCCCCTACTCTCTGTCTCTTTTTCTCCTCCCCCCTCTTTCTTTCTCTCCCCTCGTTCTCTCTTCTGTTTCCATAAGAATCTCCTCCAAACACAAAGATAGATTGATAGATAGATTGATGGATAGATGGATATGGATAGAGAGATTCCCAGAGAGAAAGATGAAGTGCCATGTTTGAGCTCTTTTCACATCACTCACACTTTAAACAGACGCTCCATCGAAACAAAAAATGAAGACTTTTTTTATGCAATTTCGCTTTTACTCATCAAAACACACATTCAAAGTCAAAAAAACAAGATATAAAAAATTAAATGTAGATCTAAACTAAACCCAGGCTTTAATGTTTAATGTATTTTAATGCAATTTATTTTGTGTGTTTTGGTGTAGTTCTAATTTAGATCCTAAAATAGATTTAAATCCTTGTTTATTTCTGGTTTAGTCTTTGCTTAGTTTTAATTTAGACTTGGTTTAGCCCAAGTTAAATCCTGATTGAGTCCTTGTGTAATCCAGGTTTAGTTTTGGTTCAGACCCAGTTTAGTCCTGGTTAAGTACTTGTTTAGTCCAGATTTTGTTATAATTTAGACCGGGTTAAGTCCTGGTTAAGTCCTTATTTAGTTCTGGTTTAGTCCTTGTTTAGTTTTTACGTGGTTTAGCTCAGGTTAAATCCTGGTTAAGTCCCTCTTTAGTCCAGGTTTAGTTTTGATTTAGTCCTAGTTGGTTAAGTTCTCGTGGAGTCCAGGTTTACTTTTGGTTAAATCCTTGTTTAGTCCAGGTTTGTTTCTGTTTAGTTCAGGTTCAGTTGTGATGTAGTCCAGGTTTAGTTCTGGTTTAGCCCAGGTTTAGAAAAGGTTTAATCCTTGTTTAGTCTAGGTTTAGTTCTGATTTAGACCTAGTTAGACCTGGTTAAGTCCTTGTGTATTCCAGGTTTAGTTCTGGTTAAATCCTTGTTTAGTCATTGTTAGTCCATTTTTAGTTCTGATTTAGACCAGGTTTAGTCCAAGATTAGTCTCTGTTTAGTCCAGGTTTAGCTTTGATTTAGTCCTAGCTGGTTAAATTCTCGTGGAATCCAGGTTTGGTTCTGTTTTAGTCCAGGTTCAGTTCTGGTTAAATCCCTATTTAGTCCAAGTTTAGTTCTGGTTTAGCTCAGGTTTAGAAGAGGTTTAATCCTTGTGTAGTCCAGGTTCAGTTCTGGTTAAATTCTTTTTTAGTCTAGGTTTCTGATTTAGTCCAGGTTCAGTTTTGGCTAAATCCTTATTTAGTCCAGGTTTAAACCAGGTTAAATCCTTATTTAGTCATTGTTAGTCCATTTTTAGTTCTGATTTAAACCAGGTTTAGTCCAAGTTTAGTCTCTGTTTAGTCCAGGTTTAGCTTTGATTTAGTCCTAGTTGGTTAAATTCTGGTGGAGTCCAGGTTTAGTTTTGATTAAATACTGGTTTAGTCCAGGTTTAGTTCTGTTTTAGTCCAGGTTCAGTTCTGGTTAAATCCTTATTTAGTCCAGGTTTAGTTCTGATTTAGACCTAGTTAGACCTGGTTAAGTCCTTGTGTAGTCCAGTTTTAGTTCTGATTTAGCCCAGGTTTAGTCCAGGCTTAGTCTTTGTTTAGTCCAGGCTTAGTCTTTGTTTAGTCCAGGCTTAGTTCCGGTTCAGTCCTGCTTTGGTCTGGTCCCTTTCTGACCTAGTTTCCACTTTGCACGATTCCCTATAACCTGCAGAAAAAATGACATTGCATTTCTGGATCTATTTATACGTGTGGAGGTATGGGGAGAGGAGTGGGTCAAAAATAATAAATAAAACTAGCAAATAAAATTCTCGTGTATTTAATCCTAAATCCTGTTGTGGTAATCCCGGTTGCTGTCGCTGCATTTGCCTGTATTAGACCAGAGTTGGGACCTTCCATCCTGGCCACCGCGGGCTTAAATCTGACCCATTTTATTTACTTTAACGTTAGCGATAACAGCATTAGCCTAGCCTCCTGTGTGCTATTATGTCATTTCTATTTGTGAAGCTAAAGCAGGTCAAACCGCTAACGGCTAACTGCAAATGGACAGCGACGCTAAATGTGCCTGGAGGGGAGGATTTTAAGCAAGAGATGGAAATGTAACTTCAAAATTATTTCAATTTCTATCCGTAGATGTAAAAGAAAAAGTTTGCAAAAATGCCCTTGCTTCCTTGGGCAAGACACTTTGTATAAGAAAAGCCATTTTTGTACAGATTTACACAGACAGTAACCAAGACATACATATTCAAATAAAGGTAGCTTCTAACTTCAATTTGCTTGTCTCCATGGAGATGTTATTTCTCTGCCTGGAATGTTCCACAGTAAGGCATTAAACTCATCTCACACACAAACACACACAGACCCAGCAGAGACACACTATTTATTGCTCAGTTTTTTAACATCTTTTTGCTGTAAGACAAAACACTTTACATCGACATAAAAACTTAAGCAATTTGACTGTAGAAGCTTGAGGACTTTTCACCATTTATTTATTTTTTAAGTTGAGTTGCAGGTGTTGCTTTAATACACACAGGTCCGAACTCTCAGACAGTTTTTCTTGGCCCTCAGGCGTCGAGTTGAATTGTCTCATATTTCCTTAAACAGCGCTTTTTACGGCAAGTTTTGCGAAAATCTACCTTGATCAAGCCGACATCAAATATTTATTGTGTCTTGCAGCTCGTTCTGATCTGTTTTAAGTGCACATTTGAATTATTCACTGCTGACAGCCGTCCCTGGCCCTCCATCGGCCCCCCGCTTCGTCTGTTTTGACGAGCGGCTCATGCTGAAAAAAGTTTGGACGCCTCTGCTCTAAAGTCTATAGAAAAACAATGATTTGAGACTTAGATCTTTAATCTAAGTTTAGTGCAAAGTTTTACCCACACCTGGCTCAGACCTGGTGCAGTCCTGGGTTAGTCCTGGGTTAGTCCTGGGTTAGTTCTAGTACAGTCCTGGTTTAGGTCTGGTTTAAGCCTGGTTCAGACCTGGTTCAGATCTGGGTTAGTCCTGGTTCAGACCTGGTTTAGCCCTGGTTCAGACCTGGTTTAGCCCTGGTTCAGACCTGGTTTAGCCCTGGTTCAGACCTGGTTTAGCCCTGGTTCAGACCTGGTTTAGCCCTGGTTCAGACCTGGTTTAGCCCTGGTTCAGACCTGGTTTAGCCCTGGTTCAGACCTGGTTTAGCCCTGGTTCAGACCTGGTTTAGCCCTGGTTCAGACCTGGTTTAGCCCTGGTTCAGACCTGGTTTAGCCCTGGTTCAGACCTGGTTTAGCCCTGGTTCAGACCTGGTTTAGCCCTGGTTCAGACCTGGTTTAGCCCTGGTTCAGACCTGGTTTAGCCCTGGTTCAGACCTGGTTTAGCCCTGGTTCAGACCTGGTTCAGACCTCGTTTAGACCTGGTTCAGACCTGTTTTGACCCCTCGGTTTATCTTACTCCAAACACAGACATCACATTGACTCCAGTGCGTTTTGAAGGACACTTCAAATCACTTGACTTTCCGCCCTGGCCTCTGCCTAATATCTCTTTTCAAACACAAACCTCTGAATCTGTAATCCTTTCTTTATTTCAGACTCTGCCCCTGAGGTCACTCCAGCACAAGGCGCATCTGTTTCTCCAAAGTCCCGGTCTTTCTTGGATAATGAGTTTTAATTCAGAGCTCGGTGAAAGGGGCAGTAATAATAAAAGCGCTGACACAGACAAACCGCACAGACTTAAATTAACCCGAGAATTCTTGGGTCACAGTGGGCTGGAGTTTATGTAAGAGGTGCAGGTAATCGCGAGCAAATCGAAGCAGCAATTTGACTGCTCTTAATTAGAACGTTTTAAATGAAAGGTGATATAATGAAAAATAAATGGGCTCGTGTATCAGATGCCCTCCCTGTGTCACTGTGGGGGTTTATTCTGTCTTAAAACTGCTCGCCCTGCAGTTTAGACCTCTGCCTTTAGACCTCTGTTCTGAAACGACCTTGTGTTTCAGATGCCCTCCCCGTACCTGCGTGAATTTCAATTGTTTGTGCTTCGTTTGTGCCGCTTTAGTTTTGGAAATATTCACGATTCTTTTTGGGGTCAACCAGCCTCCAGGAAGCTTCAAAATGCTCTAAAAAGGCCCAAAATAAAGTCGATTTTTTTTTGGGGTGCTTCGTTTTGAGCTCTACAAAAAGTTTTGTTTGTGCAGTTATAGTTTTTAAGATATTAGCAGTTTTATTTTCAGCAGATGATGTCATCCAGGACATCAAAATGCTAAATAAAGCACAAAACAGGCAGAAAATTATATACGAAACATTTATATTTCGTGCTGTTTTGTGCTGTGGCAGTTTTCATTTGTGCAAGTATATTTCAAAAATGTTTTATTATTTTTGTGGAAATGACATGATGTCTTTTCTGCTCAGTTAGCAGCATCGGCTTTAGCAAAACTCCACAAAATGAGTGAAGATAAAGGATCTGAGGCTGTGTAAAAGTCCGTATCAGTTTTTAGTAACTCGCTTTTGATTCATATGTTATACAATAATACAGATTTTTCAACAGCCTCAGATTGTTTATCTTCACTAGTTTTGTGGAGTTTGAAGCCGTCAGCTGAGTGGAAATGATTATATAATTTCCACAAAAATAGTAATTAATAATTTTAGAAATATACTCACACAAATTAAAATTGTCACAGCACAAAACAGCACAAACAAAATACAAATGCTCTGTATAATTTTCTGCCTGTTTTGAGGCTATTTAACATGTTGAGGGGCTGGATGACGTCGCCGGCTCAAAATAAAACTGTTAATATCTTAAGAACCATCATCGCACAATCAAAACTTTTTGCAGCACAAATAAAGCGCGAACAATTGACTCCATTTTGGGCATTTTAAAGCATTTTGAAGCTTCCTGGGGGCTGGCTGACCCCCGTTTGACCTATAAAACAATTGTTAATATTTTCAAAACTAAAGCAGCACAAACAAAACTTTTTGCAACACAAAGCAGCACAAACGATTGACATAGTTTTGGTGTAAGTTTGTGTTTGATTGGAAGCCAACTTCATTATTCTGATCTATGTCCTAATGTAGTTTCCTCATCCCAAACAGACCTGGAGTTGTGTTTTGTTTCATGCACATATTTAACACACAAACCCTGCGTGTTTAGGCTTCTTCTCTCTAACAGAAAACACTCCACCTTGTGATGTCATGTGGTGAAACAGGAAGTTCAACTGCATTTTTAAACTCCACACACCTTTACTAGATTCATTTGGATGATTTCAGCCCTGGAAATGCCTATTTCTGTTAAACTAAAGGTAAAACTAAAGGTAAAAAGAAGCTGTTCACTTGAAAACTACTTCTACATGACATCACAAGGTGGAACAGAGCGTTTTGAGCTTTGGAGATGTAGACAGACTCAAACATGTGTGAATGAAACAAAACAGGATGTAACTCCAGTCTGTTTTTGAGGAGGTAACGACATTTTAACATGGCCTAAAGCTCACAAGAGTCCGTTTGGTGTAATATAGGAGGTTTAAAGGACGGTGTTTTCCTGGTTGCTGTGCTCGTCTCCTGTGTGCAGTTATCAGCCTGTGCACACGTCTGTTATGGAGGATTAGACTGTCCGTTATAGACAAACTAAACAGTATAGAAGCTCCCTCCCTGCAGACCTGTTTGTTTATGGTCTCTGTGTTTTACCTCTGCTCTCTGTAATCCTAATGAAGTGGGGGGCGCGTGCAGGGCTCAGGGCATGGACCAGACACACACAAATATATCACTATAGAGTATATAGCGGTAGGTCACTGCACTAAAGGCCCTATATCTGAGATTCCCTGTGTACTAGTCCATCGGAAAACATGCAAATATCATGAGAAAGTTACATAATTTTTGTCTCTTATTCCAGAAAGCCAAACCCATATATCATACAGACTCATGGCACATAGTGAAGTTTTAAAGCCTTTTGACAGCTTTTCTATTATATTTATTTATGTATTTATGTATTTTTATAGACCAGTATTTGAGCAGAATGTGTCTCGTCCCGGTACACATATATTGTATAAGCAGCTCTTGAGGTCAGAATAAGTCTGCTGTGTGCTTTTGATCTAATTATAAAGTGGTTTATTCTACGAGCATCAGAAAGTGCGGTGTTAGCATGCTGGTTGTTTATTTTAGCTTTACCATGAAGCCAGAACTCAATATTTTAAGATGGGATTCATACGCAGCAAAAACTGGAGAGTTAAAATTTCAGGGTAAAATAGTTGTTTTTAACACCAAGAGTGTTATTTTAACTATTCGAAAGTTAAATGGGGGTTTGAGTTGGCCAGAGTTGATATGGTTGAAGTTAATTCAACTTCCACTCGTGTTAATTTTGCACCTCCCACCACCTCAAACTCCTGCCAGAGAAGATCTGTTTGAGCCAGTTTTGAACATGATTACATCTTATGTTGGGCAAAATAAAGTGTAAAAATAAAACCTCTAAATTGGGATAACCCTACACAGTGTTATCTGTTTAGGCTCAAAATATGAATGTAACTCTTGAATTCGGGGTTAAACAGGAGCTTTGGTCCAATGTTACTAAATTAACATTTTGAAATTGTTAAATTAACTCTAGAACAGAGTGGACTCATATAAACCCTGAAAAAATATAAAAATTAATTCTGTGAGAGTCAATTTTTCAATCGTGGGAAAGCTCCTGATATGGAGCGTAGGCTCATATTATGATATTATACATATATTACACATATTATACAATAACAAGAATAACATTTTAAAATGCTTGACCAGCTTGAAAAGAATCTGCAGTCGAAGTGCAAAATTCAAGTAACAACTAAATCTCTCGGTACAATATTTTTTTCAGTATGCATCTCACGGTATGATATTTATTATAATATTTTTTGGAAGCTTAAAAATTGTGAACATGCTACTTTTTACTTTTAAAATGTCATGATAAGCCTTTAGTACTGTTACAATCCAAGAATAAGATTTAAAAGTACTTAATAACTGTTATTTCTTCACGTCTGCACTGAAACACCAAAGGATCATGGGATATGTAGTTCCCTCTGTGGTTTTTTTTTAGCTATTACTGCACTACAACAATGAATTTAAGCAAAGAGACTTGTGATTCGATATATTGTGACGGTCCACAATATTATTATGAGACTTTTGATAATACAATATAACAATATTTGAGTTATTGATGCACCCCAGCTAATTATGACCTTAAATACATGTATTTGTATCTTATTAATGTGACCCGCCTTGCACTTACAATTCTACAATCCTAAAAAAACAGTAAAAACTGTACAAAATATATAAAAACGTAGTATAAAAAGCGCAAAAAAGTGCACATATGATACACTTAGATTGCCTTTTGAAGCTTTCTGCCGTGTTATAACACTGTTTCCTCATCAAAAGCCTGCCTGAAGAGGTTTTAAACATTATCCATAAATGTTTGAGTCATCTAGTGATCTCTCCTGAGTGCTATTCAAACCTCCTTACGTTTAGCCGAAAGATTCTGTACAAGGCTCCTCCCACAAGCCTACATCACCTATGCTCCCGCTCTATAATTCTCCATAAATATACAAAAACATGATATAAAACTTCTCACTACGACTCAACAAACCTGACGCGATGTTCAGTAGTTTCATTAGTGGGATGATAGTGTGAATAAACTTGGAGCATTAAAAACAAATCTGAAACTTATAAAACATGTTAATGCGTTGTTTTGGTGCATATAGCATTTTCAAAACAATAAAAGCCGATGTAAGTAGCCGTTATTGGGGCACCGAAGTGTAATATTCCCCTTTAATGTAAATGTAAATGTAAAAGTGAGTCTCTTTGACAAACCTCCTGTATTTGAAATGCATCCGTCTGTGCTCGGCTCTGATCCCATAAAACTGCCTCTTTATGACGCCATTAACTCAAACACTGTCCTCATCTGACTCTCTGTGCTTTAGGGAGAAACAGGGGAGAACGGAGAGAGAGACAGATGCTGGAAAAAGAAAAGAGAAAGAGAGGAGGGAGAGTGGGGTAATAGAGAGGCAGGAATAATGAGAGAGAAAGAGATGGGGGGGCAAGAGAGATAAAGAAGGGAGAGAGGGGAAAGACGACAAGAAAAGAGAGAAAGTGGGACGTAGATGGAGCAGAGAAAGAGGAGAGACGAGGTAAAAGAGAGAAAAGGGGGGAATACAAGAGGGAGGAGAGGGAGAGAAGGGTAGGTGGGGGAGAAGGGGCAGTTGGAGCGCGCTCAGTAGAGTCGTATCGATCGCGGTCGGGTCGGGCTCATTACAGAAACTGCAAACCAATGGAGCCTCTGTGCGTTTGAATACAACGCTTATTATTTACATAGGGCCACTGCAGATAGCACAGGATTTCACAGTATATATCAAGCTCTACGTGTATGTCTGTGGCAGAATGTTGAGCAGTTACCATGGTGACACAATCATGGTGACACCTGTTGTGTATTTTAGCTTTACCGTGATGCCGTGATCCTCTTCGTTTTGGCAGTATTAGTCAGGAAAACCAACCAAAGTTTATTCATTTGCCCCTTCAATTCTGCATTCCTCCAAAACAGTCAAAACAATACAAAATATATAACAACATAATATTAAAAGACATCATTTATAGGTAGTTAGGGGATTTTTCAAGGAACAAGGAGCAAAGTGACTGTTTGTCCTTTTTTCAAATGCTGCACATGTATGAAACCCCCTCCCTGACAGAACCACCTCCTCTTTACGCCAAAACCTTTACAGCCGCTGCACTGTTGGTTCAGCTGTTACCATTTTCTTTTAATATTATCATAGCTGCAATGACATTCAGAGTTATAATGAAGCCGTGAGTGTGAGAGTAATATATGCTGTGCAAAATCTCTGCAATTACTTTAGATTTACATTTTTAATTAAGTAGTTTATCCTAGAAAATAAGTTCTCTCCTCATCGCTGCACAGGACTTGCAAATACAACAAGTACAAGTTTTCTGATACAGGATATCGCATTAGTGTTCTGAAAAACGTCTGTCAAGCTCTTGGAAATAAAGAACGTTTTCCAATGATAAGCAGAAGTTTCCTGTGCAGAAGTAATTTAGCTCCAACGCGTCAGTCTTTAGACCCTCGTCTGCTTCAGTGACGCCATCGCTGGAATGAATCTCCAAGAATCATATTTTCCCCTTTTCTTCTTCTCTTCTCCTTTCAGCGACCTCAAAAATTGACTTTCTTTTGTGGTGAACTGGTCGTGGATTCTTCTCTTTGTGCAAACTGTGAGGAAGCTACAGCTCGAAAAAGTCGCTAAGAACCTCTGCACTGGTTTAGTAAACAGCATCTTGTGTCTGTGGAGTGTGTAAGAGCCGAACGTAAACCACATAATCCCAGCACGATGGAGACTCAGTTACTCTAAAAGCGTTGGGAGTTTGACTGACAACCCATCAGCCAATAGAAAACGAGGCAGCCACATCCAGAGTTGATGGATTTTCATTCTTTTTATTTTGGTCATCATAATTACAAGGCTGCTGCATGTTTATAACACTGTCATTGACAATTTGAAACCAAAAAAATCCTCTATACAACCTTTAAGATACACTTAAATTGCCTTTTGGAGCTTTTTGCCATGTTATAATATTGTTTCCTCATCAAAAACCTGCCTGAAGAGGTTTTAAACATCATCCATGCACATTTGAGTCATCTAGCGATCTCTCCAGGGTGCTATTCGAACTCTTCTGTAAGATTCTGTACAAGGCTCCTCCCACAAGCCTAAGTCACCCACGCTCCCACACGACTATTCTCCATAAATATACAAACAAAAAAAGCTATAAAACTGTGCACTACAACTTGATGTGATGTGCTGTAGTTTCATTCGAGGGATTCAGGCTGGTTGTGTTGCACTCAGAAGGGGAGTATTTCATATATATCAAGCTGGGGGTGTTATACATGTATGTGTATGGCAGAATGTTGAGCAGATACCATGGTGACGCATTTAAACTTTTCAGGAGCCTGTGATCAGTTTGAGCGTATGGAAGATCATTTGTTTCATCAGATTTAGAATTTTAAATGCGGTTGAATTTCTCACTTAGAATTTTTTTTACTTAATTATTTTTATTCTGAATGTCAGTTGATGACATTTTAATTGTTCCTTTTCCAATATATTTTAAATTTTAAATAAAAAATATCACCTTTTTAAATATTCAGCACAAATATTTTCAAGCTCTTAAATTCAACTGTTAAAATTCAGAATGTAGAATTAGTAGTGAAAAAAATTTGCAGCAAAGATCCAAGATTCCAAGGCCTAAGGAATCGATCCAAAGTGATCCGATCTGATTTAGTAACAAACAGGAAAACCTGTAGTGAACAAATCTGAATTAGCTTTGCTGTGAACTTATTCACTGTGAATTTTACACCTTGACTGTTGAAACTGAGGGCTTGAAAATATTTAATAGGTGCATTTTTTTTATTCGGAGTGTGAAACATATTGAAAAAGTGTACTTAACTTATTTACTTAAAATAAATAAATAAATATGATAAATAATTCAAACATAAATAAAAAATAATTCAAACATCTTTTGTCAGACTTAAAAAATTCAAAGTGAGAAATTCAGCTGGATTTAAAATTCAAAATCTGATGGAACAAATTATTTTCCATACAAGCGTTCATGGTATAGAAAAAACGGTTGGCTAACCGGTGCTAGCTAGCCTGTGACTGTTATGTTATTTAAGAGGGTTTTGTTCAACAGCACAAATCATTTTTAGTTGTTATCCTTTCAACTTTGTAAATTTTTTATGGTCAGATTGTGTTAAAACAAAACTCAGATTAAAGTCATTTGAGTAACAGCACTTCAGACAGAGCAGTGCCAATAGTTAGCATCACACCTCCAAGGAATGTTGATGACATCATCTGCAAAATACATCGACTGTATAAAAAAGTGGACTAAGTGAGTGTGACGTCACTCATAGCGTTCAGCGCCGCTCAAATGAGGCTCGCGATGCTAACGGCTACAGGAGCGAATCTGGAGCCAGGCTCTATGTTATGAATAGGATTTATTTAACACACAAAACAGAAAAAAAAAAAATCAGGATCATGTAGAGCGGGTTAATAAGAACATTTTAAGACCAAGATGAAGAGAATCACTGCAGCAGTTACAGAGAGACGAGCGACAAGATCCTAATGTAAGTCAATGGGAGCCAGGGTCAGAAGGAGCCGGAAGAGCCTCCTGTCGCACTTCCTGTTTGGCACGCGGCAGCTAACGCGTTAGCTATGTCCATTCATATATACGGTCTATGGCAAAATATCACAACTCCTAGTTTTTGGTTTATTTGTGTATTAATTTCTTTTATTTGATCATATTTTGTTGTCATCTGCTGTGGACTGTTCCTGGTCTGGACTTTGATTAGAACTGGTTTAGATCTGGTTTAGTCTACATTTTTATAGGCTATGGGCAGGGCATCGTGCAGAACCTTACAGCTGCCTGGAATGTTCCGCAGTATGACATTAATCTCACATTTATTCAATTACAGGTGGTTTTACAGCTCAAAAATACCTAGAAAAACACATTCTGACTGTGAGCGGGGTCACCTCTCCACAGATCTGACCTGTAACTTGTAACTAAGGTCTAATGCCATACTGCGAACATTCCAGACAAAGCAATAACATCTCAGATCCTTCACCAGAAAAATTCCACAGTGCGCCTTTAGTTTTCATCCTTGTTTGTGGATCTGTTGCTGTACTTTGGTTTAAATTTTTGGTTTTTGGTTCTGTCCTCATTTGTAGCTTTTTTTCTAACCTGAAATAAGCTAAGATTTGTGAATTTCTTGGGCAAATGTATAATATAAATGCCAGTTAAATGTCTGGAAACCCATATTATTTTTGATTATTTTGGATATTTCCTAACCTAAAGTGTGTGGGGTGTAACAGAGCACTAGTGCCCCCTGCTGGATCTGCTCCTCACTGCAGCACATCGCACCTCAAGTCAAACAATACAACTTCTATCAAACAATACTATTTCTATCTATCTTTTCTTCTCTTTCTCTCCATCTCTCCTACTTTTTCTCATCACTCTATCTCTTCTCTCATGCGTCTTTCACTTCCTCTCTTCTCTTCCCTTTCCCTTCATTTCTCATTTATTTTCTCTCTGGTTCCTCTTTACCTCCATCTCTCATTCTCTTTTCTGTCTTTTTTTCTCTCTGTTTCTCCTCCACCCCATTCTCTCCGTCTCTCTTTCTCTTTTCTTTATTTTCTCTCTCTGTTTCTCCTCCTCTCCCTTTTCTCTCACTCTCTTCTTTCTATGTCTTTCTCTTCAATTTCTCAATCTCTCTTCCTCCCTTTCTTTTCTTTTCCTCTCTACTCTTTTCTCTTTTTTGCTCTTCGTTCTCCTCTTGCTCTCTCTCTTCTTCCTGTCTCTTTCTTTCTCTCTC
>KN488838.1:1112-20418 GCA_000787155.1 Scartelaos histophorus | reverse complement strand
AATTGAATTGAATTGAATTGAACTTTTAGTGCAAATATTTAAAGGTAAATTCTCAAATGTTGACCTGATCATGACCATCACGACTAGGACCCAGACTAGACTGAAGGTATGTGACGATTCAGCTTGTCTCCATGGAGATTATGAAATGCTCCACAGCACGGCATTCAACACTATATTGCAATGCTCAAAAATTACAGCAACTAACCCGATGGTGCCAAATTGTGGAACATTCCAAGCAAATAATAATAATATTTATAGTTATAGTATAGAGTTAACGGACAACAGACATGACAAAACAGGCTCGATTCTGCAGCCTGAGCTCGGAGCGGCCATGTTTGCTCACCGCGTCGTGACATTACTTGATGATGGCTTGCAGATGAAGACGATGACCTTTATTGTGTGTGTATTCCGGGATCTCCACAAAACTCAGGCCCTGTTTACACGTACGTCCATTTCTCCTCAGTCGGAGCTATTCTGGGACATCATATGATCCATAGAATGAAGCTTTTGTTGCGAGTGCCCAGTCCACTGCCCATGTTTTTTTTTTTAACTGGCCTTCCCCCTACTGCCAAAGTTACAATTTCTTTTATTCATTTATTAATTTTCAATATCAGTATTTATAAAAGGAGGCAAAATCATGTGAATTTGAATTTTAATAAATGCAGGGATACATTCACATTTCTCATCTTTATGAAATCAAGGTTTCTGAATACAATATATAAAAATCCTCCATCTAAAATACCACCAAAATGACCATGGCTAGTCTTAAATCTGGATTTCCAGGTTGCCCCAGTGGCTTTGAAGAAAGGGGCAAATGCAAAGAACCCATTTCTCTATAGGGACAATAAAGTGCACCTCAGGAATACTGGGTTGAAGTATTGATATATGAAATGCAATTAAAATATATCTTGACAATAAAGGTTTCACATAGTAAGATTGCAAAATGTAGTCGACTCCAATAATAGTATAAGTATATAGGAGCATATATGTGATGAGCATCATATTGTATTACTCACTTTTCAACCAGGAAGGCTACCAAAATATATCTGTAAACACACATGCTGAAAGTTTAATGGCTTCAAGAGAAATATTTATAAACTAAATGTCGTGTAAGAGAGCTACACATTACATAAGGCAGTACATTATTCAAACAGCAGGAAGTTAAGAGGCAAGAAGTCAGTGTGAAACAAGCTTCATCATATTGGTCATAAGCTATATTTAGGCCTAAATCAGAGTACGGATAAAGTCGTTTATCACCGTTAATGTTTTGATTTGATAATTGCAATAGTGAATCATCTTTCATATATTTTTAGCTTAAAAGTGATCGGTATAATTTAATAGAGTTTTATTAGAGAGTCTACGTCGATTCGATTCAGCCCGCTACTTTACAACAATGAGATTAAAGCATGAAAATAGACCCTTGTCAGTGGGAAGGGCAGGGTCGAAACAAGATGGGAAGGAGTAGAAAGGATATACCAACACCTGAACACTTCATATCCCAATGTGCACAAACGCTGGGGGCAAGTTGGGGCAAGTGGCAACAAAAAACAGGATTAATCTGTGGGGACTGGAATCACAGCTCTAATTATGGGTCAATGGATCTGGGAGAGCGGGATTCGAACCGCCAACCTTCTGATCAATGGGCATATATCAACTGAGCTACTGTCGCCCTATTCTGTATAGTTTTGTTCTATTTCTTTGTTGCTTTTCAGTAAGCCTGTTGTACAAATTAGTAGCTAGTTTTGAAAGTAGTTTTAGTCCTGATTAATATCTGAGTATAGGCCTATATTCCTTTGACCATTACAAAGCTTAGAAAGAAATAAACTTGATGTGCACAAGTAAGGATAACAAAATCCTTTTTTTTTTAATTGTTTTTTTTTGTTGCCATGGAGGCACATCTGGAAATTCGGTTCTGGTAGCCTAAACAGTCTTTTTTCTTTCTTTTTTCTTTTTTTTTAAAACAATTTACATTGAATTGAATAAAAATGCTTATGCTTGGCTTCCGAGGTCAGATATGGCCGTAAAATAAAAATGCTTATGCTTGGCTTCCGAGGTCAGATGTATGGCCGTAAGCACAAGCAAGGATCACTAAATCCTTTTTTTTTTTTAATTGTTTTTTTTTGTTGCCATGGAGACACATCTGGAAATTCGGTTCTGGTAGCCTAAACACTCTTTTTTCTTTCTTTTTTTTAAAACAATTTACATTGAATTGAATAAAAACTACACATCTAGAACTAGAACTAGAACTATAGCTCATTTAGTTTAAAGTCCTTGAATGGAAAGTAAAGAAAGCAAACTAGTTTCTGTTCTGGTGATTAAACATTACATAACACATCAGATATACCATTTTTGGATCAGAGCGAGCAGCAAAATGCTCCAAATCTCCAGCGGATATCAGCTGTGTTCTGGTTTGTTTAGCATGGCAAAGTGAAAAACAACTAGATCACTTTCATTGCTTTGGATAAGACCATTGTTTGCGGTGCGCTTGACCCCTCCGAGTCCTAGATCCCTGAAAAGGCGCAGTGTCTGTTGGATATTGCCTCACGTCTCGCACTGTGCCAAGCTTTAGCCCATTGGCAGCTCTTTCATTCAACTTGTTCGGCTTTGGCAGCGACCCCCTCATGCCCCCGCTGCAAAACATCCCAAATAGACAAGATTAAAATTCGAAGGACTGCGTAATGTCTCCTCCCTGTGGGCCCACGGAGACGAGAGCCAAGGAGAGAGTGGCCAAAGCGTTGGGGGGGGAGGTTGGTGGAGGTCCAGATAAGTGACCAGTGCTATGGAGCAGGGAAATGCACCACGGAGAGAATGGAGCGAGCAAGAGGGAGGAATATTAATTAAGTTATATTGTCAGAACAGTACCCCAAAGTCAAGTCAGGTTTGGGAGTATGCACAGAGGTAGTACTCAATTGCATTTACACAAGCACTTGAGGACATAGTTTAAAATAAAATTGTACTATAGAGTAATTTTCAGCCACCATACTTCCACCTCTTGATCTAAATGCTAGATTTTGTGTATTTTTTATGTTTTGTCTTATCTGATCTTCAATTCCAATCATAAATCAGATGTTACGTTCAGGGACTTAGGGTACTTTTCAAGGATCAACAAGGAATAGAAAACAAGATCACTATTACCCCCTTGTGGTACAAATGAAAACATATGTTTGACATCATGAAAATAGCTTTGCCTGGAAAGTTGTTCAGTACTGTTAACTGTTAATTAATCCATCTTTTCTTCAGTACAGACGCATTTATTAGCAAAACTATTTGGGGTTTATGGAGTAACCTTCTTGTGTCCATGCAGATTGCCAAGTTTTAGGTCAATTTGACAAAACAATGGAGAAAAGAGCTTCACGATACTCAAAATGTGGTATGATAATTTTTTCATTATTTAGAACTATCTTATTCATGTCTTGTTCAGTCTCATTTTGGACCATGCTTAGCACTGATCCAGCTTTAGATCTTGTGGTACTCAGAAAGGAACATATTATCTCAGGTGGCACAAAAGTTTGAGAAGCACTGCTTTACACTCGGGACTAAAGCTTTGTCAAAAAGCCTTTTGTGGCATAAAGAAGAACATGAAGTTTGTCCTCAACTGTTTCTACTTCTGTTCAGTCTGTGAGATTAATGACCCCATCTACACAGAGAGGAGCCAGAGTCTGCAGTCAAAACCGCTGCCTCACCACCTTTCTCTGCGGGAGGGAAGGCTCTAATTAAAGTTATACGTTTCCAAATGGGACAGGGCGTTCTGGGCTCGGGCTACTTCCTGGTGGGAAGCCCCAGATCAGCGCTTCTGCCCCCCACACCTCCCATTGTCCAGCCTGCCCTCACCTATCACTGAGGCAGGTAAAGCCAATTAAGGAGCAGAGGGTCCTGGGCACACGGCCATAATCAAACACAAGTCCTACAATACCAATATTTCTCCTAAACTGCACTGTTTGACATCAAAGGTACTTGCTACATATTGTTAACCTTTGGGATACACCAATTTACCTGCAGTGGATTTGCACTGTGTAGATGCTATATTTCCTGTTGTTATTTCATTATATATTATACAGTACTTTGCAAATACTATTATTCAAGGGAGAACTACATGCTTGTTTAAACTTATGATCCACAAATGTTGAACCCTAGTATTAGTTCTTATTTGGTCATAGTATTGCTGCTCTGCTCTTGTGGCTGACTTTTTTTGACTAAGAACTGGTTTGTTTCTCCTGCATCCATGGCAGAGGAAGCCAGGTTAACCAGCTAGCTCTGAAATGATGTAGTTATGTCTTTCTAAACCAATGGCAGAAGGCAATCCAGAGGAAACACATCAAGGGAATGGCCGTCTCATCACCAACTGAAACAACAGAGTGGAGTCAGAGAGTTCATCTGGCTCCCTCTGGGCGCTGCTGTGATGCTGCTGCTCCTATTAGTTTCCTCAAACTGCCCTAACACAGGATCTGATGGCCCTGCCCGATGAGCTGCACTCAGACTTTTATTTGAGCCCTCTATTATTATTATTGTATTTTACTGCTCAGTGTACTTAAAATGCACCTTGGGGATATATGAATTGATACTGATTGAATGATTGATTGATTAGTGATTAGTTCAAAAAACTCCACCAAGTTCTCTTATAGTCATGTTACTGTAAAAAGATAATTTAACTCTTGTATATTTGCCAAACTTTGTGCTAGTTTCTTTTTAATGTGAATTAGCCCAGTAATTAGGTATTAACCATCAGCTGGTTCTACAAATTTGCAAACTGACTGTGAAACAGCAAATTCCAGCATTGAATCTGCGATGTGCTCTGCATCTTAATTTTCAACTACAGAATTTAAGAAAATGTTTATATCACATGAATGGAACCTACACAATCATAATGGCAGAAAACCCATACACACCATTTGTGAGATAGCTTTATTTGTATTTACCTTTAGCAGACTCATGCCTCAGCCTCTGCTGCTGATGTTCCCATCAGCCTCTCAGAGCAGGGTACAGCATGTGTGCAGTTGTCAGGTGCAGGTGACAGGTGTACAGGTCCACAGAGGGCTGGGGCTGACGGTATCCAGGCAGCAGGTGCTAAAAGCAGTCAGCTCAGGGGTCCTTCGGGGGGTCGTAGGTGAGTGAACCGTGGGTATTTGGAGAGCAGGGACCAGGCAGAGTGATGGAGGAGGGTCCTATGTATGGCGTTTGTGTGGAGCAAAGGGCGACTTTGATGTTAGTTGAGTCTGGCAGAAAGATAAATTAGATTATAGATCAAAATGACAGAACGGAGAAGCAAACTTGTCACAATATGAAATTGTATGTGATGTATTGCAACGGAAAAGAAGAAAAATGCATTTGTTTTATATAGCACATCTTTGGACACTCAAAGGTCATTTACATTGTATTATCCGTGTATTACACACCTGGTGACGGTTCAGCTGCTATTTCAGCCTGGCCCGGGGTAGAAGTCAGGCTGCCAATGTCATTTCAGGATTATTTTTTTAGGCAGTGGAAAAAGCAGTTGCCCACAAAAGTTGACAGTCCAATTTCCGCTATGACAATGCGGTCGTGTCCTTATGCAAGACACACTTCTCCCACCTTGTCTAGTAGTGTGTCCAGTGATGTGTTATTGCTAAATGTTCTCCTATCGTTATTAATACCTCAGTGGCAATAAAAATGAAGCAGAAAACAACATTTTACAACTTAAAAAATATCTATTTTGAGTCATTAGAGAGTACATAATAATAACTACATAATTATTTGACTGTCTGGCTTACCAACATGCTGTTTTACTACAGATTAGTGCTTAACAAATAAAAATCCGGATAGTTAAATAGTTTAAATAAATGCTTAATTTTTATACTGAACATTAAGTCCATATATTATTGACAGATCATGATCTTTTATAGCATCTTCATAAAATATTTTAAAATCAGCTGTAATGTGCAAACAAGACGTGACAGATTCAAAATAATGAATACTGTACTTGTAATACAGGTCACATAACAGATCTAGTCAACGAAGCACAACTTGGCCTAATGATTAAGCCCATCAACTGCATCTCATTAGAAAGAAATTAGGATATCTGATTGGACTAATTAACAGAACTGCACAATAGAGAAATGCACTCATAACGTAAATTGATATAAAGTTCATATGGCTAATGAAAATTAAATTCTGTCAACTGAACTGCCCATCTGTCTTATATCTGTCTAAAGGGAGCAGATATTAGGCAGTGTCCCATCAGCACTTGACCAGAACAGAAGAAGCCACTTGATGAATGCTGAGACATCTTCACTCTATAATCTGTCAACTTTTCTTTTGCTATGGAACCTACCTGCACAGACATAAAGTTTATAATTAATTCAACTGTCAAAAGATAATTGTTTAGAAGAGGCATTATTTTTAAGACATGCACTATTACTATCCAACTGACTATTATACTGTATTATGTTATATGACTTTTGCTGGCACTATTTCTTTTTAATAATTAGATGAATGCACAATAACACTTTGAAGTAGTGTATGTTTTTATGCATTAAATATCACAATCTCTCAATTCTTTCAAAATCAAGTACAATTACTACAGTTGTGCCTGTACAGGGCAGTCACCCGTTTACACGTTAGACATGCAGCATGGTTATGCTTTTATGCCACCAGCAATTTTCAAAGCAAAGTTTGAGACAGAGACAGAGCAGACAATAAAGAAAGATTGAAATAGCAAAACAACTTTGAAATCTGGGACACTGTGATTTCCTGTTTCATGCCACATCCCCAAAATGTCCATTCGTCTTGAGCCGAATTTGTCCAAACACCAGTCCAGTCCAATTTACTGCAGGTTGAAGGAGGGCACCAGAGGACAATGTTGGGCTGACGTGGTCCTTTTGCTTTCCCTGAAGGAGGACCCACATCAGGTGTCCACATCCTGGAGGTATACGGCCGTCCTGAAAAATCTACACGTGAAGAGACAAAATTTAAATATTTTATAATTGCGCTACATGTACCCAGTTGGTATTATGTGTTTTATTTCATTCACACACATTTCTGTAAGTCTTCAAACTTCCTCCCCAATGATTGAAAAAAAAACATCATCTGACCACCTTACTTTAAGTATACGATTAGAACAATTTTCAACAATAGCACTCCGGCCAGTAGAGTACACATATATTATTTTAGCTTTTACAAAAGGCTTGTCTCCATGGAAACAGATGATACCGTGGAACATTCTAGGCAAACAATGACATCTCTATTTTTGGTTTCTACTTCCCACATCTAATTTAGCATAGTAAAATTGCAGGTGCTGTTCGTGTGTAAATATTGCTTTATTTGTATTAATCATCATTAGATTAGATAATTCCTGTTAACACTCACCTAATACATTTTCACATATATTCAGTCTCTCTATGGTTCCCTCTCAGATGACACATCTCCCTCTGCTCCACTGCTGGCGTTGGTGTCTTGTCTGGACCTTAGTGCTCCTTTGTCACGACCCGACTCTGAGGGACCTTTGGAGCGTGTCTTCTCTTTTCTCTGCTGCTGTTTCTCCTGCTTTGACAACTGAGAAAAGACAATAACGCTTAATATAACATATACATGATTGGTTACTTATTTAAACATGCAAGCTATGTTTACTGACAATATCTAGTGGGTTACAGCTGAAATAGCCAATAGTATGGTATAGATTTTGAGGTAATTTATGTGACCTTTATCCTTAATCTATTAAAAAGCTCCTTCAATACATTTGAGATAATACATTTGTAGTTATAATGCATTCTTCTCACAGTGAAGTGTAATCATGATAAGATGGTGCACTATGTAATATAATATAGTTACTAATTAACTAACTAGATAAATAAAAAAGTCTCTACCTGCTTAGGATCTGTGGGTCCAGAGGGTGACGTCAGCTCAATGGTAACAGGGCCGTCATTCTGAATATGAACCTGCATCCGAGCTCCAAACTGTCCATCTATAAATATAGAAAACAATGTTACTGTACTTTCATGTTCTTTTCCTAATTGGTTATAGTTTAAGACAAGTGGCTTTAAATTATATGTGGTAGTAGTGTATGAGATTAATGGCACTACTATCTGAACACCGTATAAGCTTCGATTCAAAGGTGCTGGGTCATCTTATTTTCTTTATACTGGGGTGGATAGGTCTAATTAGACTAGAACTAGATGTTCTCCACAGCTCCTCCCTCGTGGCCTGACCCAATTCAATGCCTCTGCCACCACAGTGTCCTATGGAGATGCCCTAAGCCTACCACTCCGTGAAGTACCCTCAACTTACAATGAAAAAGAGGCAATTAAGTAGAATCGGAACTCCTGAATCAGTGTCAAATTACACTTTGAATAGTCTGCAAATCACAAAGGCTCAATTATTTAAGAGGTAATCACTAGGGAATAAAACAGACTATGTCTCCATAGATCCTTATTATGTATAAAACCTGAAAACCCTTAGTTTGGACCTGAACAAAAATGTTCTCAAATCTTTGAGATTGTACTACTTTAGCTATTAATATATTATCAGTCTCCCTAATGTTGCTGAATATGTTTAAATAGACAGAGCAATATACCAACTGGCCAGTATATTGTATTATTGTGAAGTGAGCTTAGCACAAAACATAAAAAGTAGGTTTGAGAAGAAAAGGGGGGTTGTGGATGTCAGAAAAAATGATTGCCGTAGATAGGTTTATTTTGTTATTATTATTCCTATGTGAACCACTGAACTGTACAGAAACTACTCCATTACTGCTACACAAGTATGTAAATTGATATTTTCCAAAATTATTCAGCCCCAAGTAAGCTGAACAGGGTTTGTAGCTTTTGTTTCTAATTACCCCCAACAAAAGTTGTGGAGAGTCAGTACATTTTTGCCACTTCTCCGCAGCCTCGGGAGAGTTAACTAACCTTTAATGAGCTCTGGTTTGTAGGAGCTTCTCATGTTCTCCAGGATGCTGTTATAGAAGGGCTGGGCAAGCTCTGCGGGCATGGCTGAGTGGAAGTCTGGCTTGTTGCCCTTTAATACGCACTGCAGTGTGAACTGGCTCACACACAAAATCTCAAACTCTTTCTCCATCACGCTTTTAGCCCACATTTTGCCGTTCTCATCCTCGAAAAGGCGCAGGTTCAGGATCTTGCGAACACTAAAAATAGACAAAGTAAAATGACTAAATATAGATCAAGAAAGATTCCTGTTGACATGGAAAAAAGAAAAAGAAAAAGTAGCACAAATAGACCATTATTTTTAGACTTAAGACATGCTAAAATAATCCAAGCAACTCCAAAATAGATGAAAGCCACTTATTTCTGTATTTAAGAATGATTCCAAACAGCTTTAATAAATGAGCATGACACTCCATCTATTTTTGTACTTTGCATCTTACTTGCTGAAAACATAATGATATTTATTATATTTAATGTAGTATTTTTTTATATTTTAGGAAAGCAACTCCTGCCACAGCGCTTGATATTATTATGAATACAAACACCACAACTAGGGCATTTAGTGAAGTAATTGTGGGCCCAGATGGTGAAGCTTCTTTTATACCAGTTTAAGTTGCATTAAGTTACATTACGAGTCTGTATTTGGAAAAGCATCCTGGTAGGAAGTAAAGTTAAATAAAAGCTGACTAATATGGATTACAAGTATTGGGTGCATAAAAAGCTGATCATCAAAACACCAATTTGTACAAACACTTACATGTAATCTGCATCCTTTTGTGTGTCATCCACGGATATCCCCAACAGCACACACAACCCTCGACCTATTGAACTGACTTGCTCCTCTCCCACTGCAAGGAAACATGAAAGTTTGTTAGTGTATTTAACAGGCACTAGGCAAGAACACGCACATCATCTTAAAGGAATGACACCAGATTTAGCTAGAATGCCATGTGCGAAGACCTTGATCTTGAACTGTTGTCATAAATGTCAAATGACAACAGACTGGACAGAAATGTGATCAGCTGTCATTAAAATCTAGTGTTTTATTGTCTTTTTATATTTTAAACCTATTCTTAAAAGAAGATATTTGGTGTCGTAGACTAGAGTAATGAAATTGTTATGCGTTAGAATTTAATATCTGGTGCAAAAATACTTATATTGAATGCCCAAATACATACAATTTTTGAATGGGAGCTAATGCTAAACAAGCTAGCTCAGTGAGTTAGCAAGCATGCACGAGCCGGATACATACTTTTCTCTTGTTATAATTAGGACATGATGGATAATGTTGAAAATTGGTATACATGACCACTCACCTGTCACAGAAGCCTTGGTGACCCTCTGAATTATGGCTTTCATTGTGGAGTTGTGTTGTGCTTGTGAAAAGGCACGCTGTCAAAACAACTTCCGTAAACGCGTGGAACCTTGTCGACCTCTAGTGGACAAAAGGAGTAGTGAGACAATATGAACTGCAGTGATTATACCAATTAAAGCGTTAAAATAATACAATAAAAGATGTAACTAATATGTAACGAGTTATGTTACAATGTTATATGCAAAAAAAATTATTAAACCCAAAACAGTTGCACAATTTAAAATGGGTCTTCTTTATGTTTAGAGGGTGTAATGGTAGTTAAAACAGCAAATTGTTTTTGATTTATATCTAATAGGCAATACAATAACATTTCCATGGACAAAAACCCTCGTCATACACATTTAAAAGCTTTTATTTGTCTTATGAAACCAAAATATTATTGTCACAGTTTACTGAACATCTCATAATTTGTGTAGCATGGTCATGAATGCAAGCTGTTTGAATCTGATTTTGTATAATGAATATGTCATTTAAATAATTACACAAAGTGATGCCAGATGAAACTCATAACGCACTCAAAACCCATTCATTTCCTTTAGTCCATATTTTCAGAAAGCTATTTGCCAGTGTCTCCAGGTGGAGCTCCACCAGTGAAGGACTCGATGAAGTTCATGATGCGCGTTCTGTAAGGCACAAAGCCTTCCTTATAAACAATCACAGATTTAGAGTGAGCCGTTTTATAAGTCACTTCATTTGGATTCTCCATTTCTTCTGTTTTTGGGGGTTGTGTGGATTCTGAAACAAGAAAGACAGAACCAATTAGACTAATAAATCTGTAAACAAACTGTGGTCAAACAAGCAAGATAGAAGAAACAACAGCAGCAAAATATAGCCTCATGTACTCACTTTAAGATTAAAATACATTTGATTCAATCTCTATATCAGGTTGACATTCAGTGATGAACTACCAATACTGCAAATATGATGGATCCAAACTCTATTTTGTTCTCTCTGTATAAACCCTACCTTTGTATAGAAAAGGAGTAGTGCATTTGGGATGATCAGGCAACAGACACTGTCCTCTCTAATAACATAACACACATGTACCTCTAGCCTGCCGCTACCCTTGAGCAATAATATGATCATAAAGCGTGCGAATCGGTCTTAGGTAAATGTTGAACCACTAAACCAATCCTCTTTTTTCTCTTTACACTGTGTTTCTTCCCCACCTGGTGTGTCATATTTCCCCGTGTATTTGAAGTAGAAGTATGACCCGACCATGGTCCACACTCCGATGGCGTACACCGCGGACGCCCTCGTATTCCACTGCATCACCTTCTTCGGCTCCATCTCCGCAGTCTCCACCTCAGTCCATACACGAAAATAATAATAAAAAAGTCGGAGTTTTGGGGGATAAATTTCAGGTAAATAACGCAGGGAGCGCATTCAGGGCGCCGCCATGACAGTTCATCAGGAAGTACAAACGCTACAAAATAAAACATCCGGAATAGTTTTTAAGACAAGAGAGGGGAAATTAAAAGTCTTAATTAATGTTATTATTTGTGGAATTATGGTTGATGACACTGAAAATCTAACAGGAAAGATGGCTAACGGCTCCATAACAAGACCAGGTAAGCCTGACAGTGGTTGTTAACATGGAGGTGATTTATTTGGATAATCCAAGAGTCTGGCTGCAGAACCAGGATGCACCTTCACCTCAAGTACATACACATGCTCCTCACAGTTTTCATTTGTTTGCTCTATGAACAACATCATTGTGACAGTTCATTATGTCAGTTGTTTTCTTAGTTAATTTTCTATTAAAGGTCTTTAAACGTCCTAATTCAATCCAGTCAGTCCACTTTATTAATATGGGCCCAGCACATTTAATAAACAAAACAGTTTGCAGTGTTGCACAATACAGATACGCTTACTTACTTATACACTTAAAACTTAAAAACACTCCACTGTTCATGCTGCTTGTACATGAGCTTAGGACTGGCCACATAAAAGCTTATTCCAAATTGTTAAAGGTAAACACTTCACTGTAGAATTCATTATAGTTTGAAATTGACGAGCTTTGAGTTGTCTCCGCACTTCTATGCTTGCACAGGTTGATTAGTGGATATTTTTTTGGATGGATGGATGGGTGTGTATATGAAATTATTTGATTTGTAGCCTTTTTACAAACTCATGATTTGATGATGACATGTGTTTGTTTGTGAAATCCCTCAGTTGTCCAGGTAGGATCCATAGCAAAGGCGAAAATTCAGTTCTGTCAAGTGAACAATAGTTTTTTGATTGAATACTTGACAGACTTAACAGAACTAAAATTTTCTTCTTTGCTATAGCATGTGGTTGTAGGGATAATAAAAAGCAGACTTATATTAATATTGCCTAGAGCCTGTATAAGGACAGATGAATTAATGCCAAGTCCTCAAAGCTCTCAGAATTATTGCTTGGGGGCCATTTCTTCATATTATTAAAACGTCTTTAAAACCCCTGACACTTCCATCACTTCTCTTTACACGATCTCTTTATTGTACAGATGTACAGGGTATAGGCTGGTGTCTTCTTGCAGCTGTGGGCTTGTGTTTCAGGTGCACATGAGTCAGATCTCAGTTCTCAGCCCAGCTCTTGCTCAGAGAAAGGTCAAGACTGACAACTGATAAGCCTCCAAGCTACTTTTCCCTCTGAACAAAAACATGTTCAAATCTGTCAATCTTTTCACATGCCGTGATATCAGTTTTTTAAAACATGACACATTTCTATCTTAATAGGTTATGAGTTTGCAGTTCTAAGCCAATCACAGCAAACCAAACATAGTGGTGAGCAGTAGGTATTAAAATAGGCATCGACATTCTGTTATTGTCATTCTGTTATTCTGTTTTCTATATTCTATTATATAAAGGAGTGTTAATAATAAACAATAAGACAATAATTAAAGCCGCTCGCTGCTGGCCAATAGAGTTCACTTTTCATATATTTTATAGTGTATTAAAATCAGACTGAGATCACACATTAGTGATTCAAATTTTAGCACGATCAGACTAACCATGTGTGTATAAGATATTTTTAACTATTTTTGGGGGGGAGTCTTTGCGCCCCTGCTGGCCAGCTGTGAAAAATGCATCATGTCTGTAAATGAATTTTTTGCTTTTAATAAAATTCAATCCCCAAATTTGGTACAAATCCGATCATGTTGACGTTTCATGTCTATGCTAGGGGGCGCTATAGAGTTCATTTTTCATTTACTTTATAGTCTATTATATTCAGACTGAGATCACGGATTAGTGATTTAAATTTTAGCATGATTGGAGTAAGCATGTGAGTATAAGATATTTTTAACTATTTTTTGGGGGAGTCTTTGCGCCCCTGCTGGCCAACAGTGGGAAATACCCAATGTCCATGATGCAATTTCTTTCTTGAAATCATGCATAGAAATTATTTCCCGAATTTGGGACGAATACGATAATGTTGACGTTTCTTGTATAGGCTAGGGGGCGCTATACAGTTCACTTTTATTCAGTTTCATATTCCATCACATTCAGGCCTGGATGCTGCAATTGTGATTTGAATTTGAGCTCTCTAGACCAATTTGTTGACCGTTATTTGCCGGCGTGCTACGGACAAACCGTAAGTACGCTCCCAAAACCATGGATAACTTTTGTGAGTCTATGTCTGCAGATGTGACTTGCCAAATCTGAGCTCATTTGGACCAAACCCCGGGGACTTCACTTATTTTGAACAACACGTGGTCAAAACGGCGGTGAATATTTGATCCAATATGGCCGACTTCCTGTTTGTCCTAGAGTCATGCTCCAATTGATGTTGTGGCTTGTCTCAATGTTCTCTTCCACTGTCCTGAATTCTCTTCCTCTGTCCTGAATTTCATTTGTCTACGGCGAAATTAGCATTTCGGCTTCCCATAGATTTTGAATTCTGGCATTTTCTAGGGGGCGCTGTTGAGTCGGGTCACTTTGGTCATTGTCGTGATGCCCGTTTTATAAAATTTTTCGCCAGACCGGTCAATCGGACTCCCAGTATGGGGACTTTTTGTCGTTGAAGGCCCTCAATATCACGATCGTTTGCAAGGAAAAATAAATAACAAGACTCTCCTCACTGTAAAAATGCATTTTATCCTTAATAAACCTGCAGTGAAATAAATGCGTTAGATGTTTAATGTTGTACTGTGGGACGGGCAAATGGTGTGAACCCTTAACCTTAAGTGCATTTGATTTATTGCATTTTTCATTCTCCAGTTTGTCAGAATATTTTATACCGATTTTTACATAACCTGAAACACTCAGCTCAGAAAAATGCTTTTTATAAACGTTTAATGGGGACAGAGACCTATGAGTCACACAAAACCTTTTAAAACATTTCAGAAAGTTCATCGTGATAGTGCGGAGCTGCTGTCTGAACAAGATGGAGGAGTGACTCACACAGAAGTAATCTTTAATTAGAAATAAATTATGACACTAATGTTTTTTAGGCGCACAACAGAGCGAATGACCGGCACATGGCACTAAAACTGTAGCCTGCAGCAGAGTATAATTTTATGTTTAGCCTATGGACATCTCTTCTTTTGCAGCTTTTATGGGAACAATTAATCAATCTACATTTTTGTATGACTCTATAGCTAATGGTTTTTTTGTCTTTGAAAGTACAGAGGCAAGTACTTAATATAAAAGACTTATGGATAAAGTTGCTGTTTTTGTTCCAGTTGGTGTTTAAAGAGCATTTTCTAATATATATACATATTTTTTACCTGTTTTTATAAATGATAACCAATAAAAACACAGTATTTGTTTTATTACCAACCGTACTAGGTGACTATTTGCAATTTATTTACATTCACTACCTCATTTTGTCTTTATCGTCCTGTGATGTTTGTGTTGCAGGTGCGTGAGAGATCTGCAATGCTCCAATGGAAAACAATAAAAATGTTCTCGGCTCAGGAGGAGGGCTCATTACCAAAATACACAGACTTAATTTGAGTCGTGCTTTATTATTCTCTGCAAAGTAAAAACACGGGTAAGCAAAATATATTAATAGAACGGATTGGGCGATGGATCGAGCGAAGTTTGCTGCTAAGGGGCACAATGGCACTGAGTATAATTGGAGTGAGTATAATTTTAACACTTATAAAATAAAATGGCGTTCAAATTAAAAAGATAATATTTAGTTAACTATACCATTGCTTAAACATGATGCACAGATTCACTTTACGAGTTAACATAGTCATATTACTGTACATAACATTATAATATACTATTTTTAAATACTTTTTAAGCCATTATTTATTAGCTTGTTTTATTGCATGTTTCCATTGTCCTGCTGTTCTTGAATTGTGCATTGCAACACTGGAATTTCCCCTCTATTAAAGGCATATTTTATCTTATCTTATCTTATACATTTGCATAGTATTACATTGTGTAGCTTTAGGCAGTGTTTTTAGGAGTTCTGGTCGTTCTTATCTCTGTGCACCACAAACAGTTCCATAATTACCTAAACAACAAACCATTAAACAAACAGGTGCCTGTCGAACTTTTCACTTTTACTATCACCGTCACATTTGTGGGTTATTTCTGTCTGTGGGTGGGCCCGGGCTGGGGGTGTTTGTCGTGCCCCCTCCTGTACCTGTCCCAGCCCTCTCTGTCGGGACACGCTGCAGGTCTGACTCACACCGAAGCAAATACTTAAGTGAGCTCAAGTCTGCAGCCCCTGTCACTCATCTAAGCCTGTTCCTAAGGGAATACGGCACAAAGGAATATCTGCAAATGAACCAAAAGGTAAGAGAATGTATATGTATTTTTAACAGATTTTAATATTTGGTTTTATATTATTATGTGCACTGTAATTGGCCTAATAGCTGTAGTTGAAAATAGTGCAAGGTACTACAAAAACAATGTAAAGGTGGTTTTATTAAGTGTTTACCTGCCTATAGCTACTGCGTTAATTTATATTTATGTTGAAGCTTGCTAACACATACTCTCCTAATTCAAATAAATAAATAATACATCAAAATATTGTGACACAGGAGACGTGTAATGTGCCATAACATACATTCTGCACTTTTATTGTCTAGTCGGAAAGTCCAGGTAAAGTTACAAATCAGAATGTCATTACAAAATACAATGTATGTAACACTAATGCATACATGGTTTATTGTTGTACCTAAGTTCAGTAAGGGTCAGACATTAAATATCCACCTTGATTTAAAAAACAAACTCGTGCAAAGATGGGCTTATGTACAGAGCATTTTGCCTTTGGGCCATGATAAGTCCCGGTGCTGCAGGCCACATCTTGCTGCTTGAGATTAATGAACCAGTGCAGACATCTCCGGTGAATCTGTGCTTTCAATGCACCTGTTAATCTTTCAGAAAAATACATGTCTGTTCAAATGCCAGAGCTAGGCTATGCTGCTTGTGATTTACGATTAATAAAATACATGTCTTGACTAACCATTCATGCAGAGAAAAATGCATATGAAGCTTTTGTACCTGTTCACTTCTTGATAATACAGTATATATATACACGACACGGCTTGCAGCAGCAGCCAAAACATGTCCACAAGGTAAACACATGTAACTGTATTGTCTTTAAAAAAGAACTCAAGAAGTTAAAAGTACATAAGACAAAATGAACATTGTTGGGCGTAATTTTGCACTTGATGTTCATGAGCTAATAGTGCATGTTAAATTGTGTTATAAAACCAAATTTAGCAGTGGCAGTAAAATTGTAGTAAAACATTAGTTTGAGTCTAGTTCAGATATTTACAATAATCTAATGAAATTTTACTATGTTAAAAAAAAAGTCACTCACACACTGTACATTTCCAAAGACATCAAGCATTTATACTAATAAATAAATAAATTAACTGAAGTATTGACCCTAAATATACTATAACACATTTTTATGTTGATGAGAACAATAGATATTTTAGATTTTAAGATCTCTCTATAATATATATGTTAATTTAACATGCAATATTTAAATTAAAGCAGATATTTAATAAGTCTAAGGTCTAGAGTTTCAACAGTCTGTAGTTTTGAGTGTTGTCTGGTTCATCATCAGTCCACCTTTGTCTCTTGTGCATTCTAACTCTCTTCAAATAGGCCTTCTTGTAAATCTATCTGATTGGAAATTCTCCCTGTGACACCGTTGGAGCTGCTGTACATTTTTACTCTTTACAATATGGACTGCACGTTCTCGTTCTATAGGGATACGCCTTTTCGACACAGCTGCAGGGGAGTCCTTTAAATCAATGAGACTTCTAAAGGCCCAGAGACACAGGGCTGAAAGAACAGAAATATGATCACAGAAAACGGAAAAAAAAAATTGTATTCAGGGTTTGTTTGCCTTGAGGTTAAGTGATTTTTCACCACAAAGAAAAGAAAATGTACCTTCACTGACTCGTGTGTGTTTCAGACTACACCAGCCTGAATGCATTTGATGCTTTTGTGTCACAGGTGGAGTGAATGGAGAATACAGTTATCACCAAGACGGTCAGCTCCAGCGGAGGAGGAGGGGGAGGGACCAAAGGTAAATGGTTAAATCAATAGAATATAACATTAAAGGTGGACTGTGTAACTTTTCTGCTTGAGGACAAATAGTGTTGCTTTCTCCATAGTGATGCTACTTGGACTAGAACGTTCTGCAATAAAAAGTCACATCTGTTGAGAGGCAAGCCTGCTCCCTCAGAAAACTATTTTTCAGAATATTTTTGCAGCAAAAACACATGCAATTAAATAAAATAGGGCCATACTGCAGAACATGCCATGCAAAGGAGTAACATTTGTATGAAGACAAGCAGAAATGGTGCATAATGTACCTTTTAAGTTGTATTTATGATCTATATTCTATATGGAGCTATTACTATATAAATCTTGTTTTTTGCAGTGGTCAAAACAACCAAAGTGGTAACACAGAGTAAGTTACACTATTTTTTTTGTCTTAATACTGTATGGCTTGGCCAAAAAACCCCAAATAAAACAACCACTTCTGCAAATATAACAATTAGTTGATTATTCCTAATTATAGTGGTTATGTTTAATAATAATCTTTGAGGTTTTATGGTAGAAGTGTTGTTGTAGAACGTCCATTCACCAAAATCAATCTTTTATGCAAAGAAATAAAAATGTCTCACTGTAACTTTTTAAAAACAGAACAAATAAAAATACCTTAGCACAGATGTGATCTTTATGTTCTACCCACTATCATGACTTCCCCATAAAACTGCATTGTCTGAGTAAATCTTTGCCTGTACACGCCTCATGGAGCATCACTCAAATTATGACTGAGAGCTGCTCATATATGCTCCCTGTTATGATTTTGTCTTGTCAGATAAACCCTACAGGTCCCTATACTGGGCAAAAATATATTGAACTATTAAACATGTTGAGGCAGGGGCTGTGCTTGGGGAATGCATGTTTATGAAAAAATGGGTGCGCATAAGTCAAATACCAGTATGGTCTAGTAGTAAAAATGTGATTTTAGGCAATATAAAAGCACAAGGTCTCCTCAGGGCCTCACTTTTTTCATATAATTTGATCTCATCCCGCTCTCAACATAAAAAAAACCAAAAACTTAACCCACCTTGCCCACCCATTTTACTTGTTTATAGATGTAGTTTAGTTCTGATTAGAACCTTGTCCAAAACTGTTAAAAACTCCTCTAGGGACAGGTGCCTTGAGAAGATCTATTTGCTATGATAAATCTCTCTCTAAATGATGAAAAAATAGATCAAAAACAGAAATAGATTTTGCTCTTGTTTTGACTCTAGTTTAGTATTTTGTTTGGGCTATAGTTTAGTTCTTGTAGTCCCCCCCTAGTTCTGGATCCTGTTCTGTAGTTGAGCTTAAGCCATAACCTGAAGCGTGTGACCGTGTCTCTCTCTTCTTCAGGTGAGTTCTCGTCTGGGTCTGGAGCTTCTGGAGCTTCTGGGGCTCTCCCGTCCGGAGGCTCTGGCAGCAGCACCAGCTCTGTCCTGCTCACGTCCTCCTCCACCAGCGGCAGCAGTGGCTCCGCGGGGACAGCAGGGGGCGCCAGTGCTGGAGTGCTCTCCATCTCC
>KN488836.1:2426-26225 GCA_000787155.1 Scartelaos histophorus | reverse complement strand
TTTGTGAATTGAAATGAAAAAAATATTAAATAAAATGAAAACAATTTGCTATAATAACATATTATTCAGCATGTATGAAGTTATGAAGAGTATTAACATAGGCAATAATTAAAGATGCAACTTGGGGGTTTGTCACCTGCTTGTTTCTATGGAGATGCCATTGCTCTGCCTGGAATGTCCCACAGTATGACATTAAACAGCTCTATATTACATTTACTCAATTACAGTTGGTTTTATAACTAAAAAAAAAACAAAACAAAAAAAACTAGAAAAACAGGCATCCTGACCTGTAACGTGGTCTGGTTTGGTCTCCATGAAGACAGAAAGGCTTAATGCCATAGTGTGAAACCTTACAGACAAAGCCACATCATCTCCATGGGAGAATTTGACAAAATCCTCCACGAGAAAAGTCATGCACCTTTAAGTATTCATTCTCAGCTCTGACAAATTAAGACTTCTCCCTGCAAGCATGTGAAATCTGCAAGTCAAATCCCAGAATGTTTGCACTCACTATTGGTCAAAACTGTAGCAGTGAGACAGTAGAAGAATGTGCTGCAGCCCAGAGATGAGAGGAATGCCTGGAGAACATCCCTGTTTTCCTGTCCCAAGTGCAATGGACCATTTCTCTGAATTTCACCACAGTTTACCAAATCGTGGTTGGAATCTGAGTGATTATCTAAATAAGTCTGAATAAACACTGGTGTCACTGGTGAAGGAAGCGCCGTCAGCCAGGCTCAAAGGGGCAAGCATGACAAATACCTGTTTGTCCAAATGATCTGTCGTTAACATGATTTATCTCTCAAACATGAAAAGAAATGCTCAAAAGTTTCTCAAATGGGTCATAAAAAATAAGCCCTAAGTCTTTGTATAGTGAAGTAAAATAAACAAGTAAGCAAGAAAATATAGAAACATAATAATACAAATTTACCTCTGTTATATATAAGAGGTCATAAGGACAAACAGTACAAGATCATATGAGGATTAGGACATAAAGTTACTTGTTACTTCACCTTATTGTGACAACAGTCTTCAGCTCATGCTCTTAGTCAAAATATGATTTAAATTATTTATTCTTTTATATTATTTGTGTGATGATTGCAGCCCTATTGTTATATATTACTTATCACTAAGGTTACTAATGTTCTACCTATATTCTGCTCCAGTGTTTCATATCCACATGATTTCCCATTGCATATTCCCATAAATTTCTTTTTAATCGGACAGACATTATTCACAATTACATTAAAAAGCCAAGTACATAAATAAATGTCTACAGTTAAACAGCTGCGATGGCGTTAATTGTATCTAAAATCGTCAAAACCTCCAGAATAATCAGCGAAATAATCAGTGCTCGTACGACGATCAATCTTTGGTTGTATAAATAGCCGTTAGCGAAGAAAGTGCAACATGTGGACAGTCGGTTATGACCTATGACTCAAAAGCTTTTAAATCACACAAGCCTTATTTATTTTGTTGTGTAAATTACGCATGACACTTACAACTCATGCCACTGTATCAACAAAATCCTTCAATTATTTACCTAGGTTTGTAATATTTGTGTGACATATCGTCCAAATTAGCCAACCTTAAACTTGCTTATTTCGCTTCCAGTACATTTACATTCCATTGGGCTGAAAGCAGAGCCGCCTGTGAGGAAAAGATGGAGGATTTCACAGAGCGGGCACGGGTTTAATGGCATTTCCTGACATTTTTACACCTCACTGTCACCGCGTAAAAAGATGGGGGGGAAACGGACACCGCATTAGGGGGGAGTAATTTCTCGGGGATCTGGTAATTGTGCGTAATAGTGTCTGTCGCAGAGTCGGTGTCACTCTCCGGTGGGTTGGTCTGTGGCCCCTTGGATGACTGCAGCTTCTACAGAACCGCTTTAACCCACATTTAATAAGAAATAATGGCCTGGGAACAAGACACGGAGACACTGGCAGGGAAACAAAACTTGTGCCTATTCCCACAATAAGTAGCGTAAAACTATTATTATACGTGTACTGAGACATTTTATGGGAAAAACCATTCTTGCTGATTTATTGCAAAAAGTTTGAGAAAATGACTCATTGTGTAGTGGCAGTTATTGAGCCTTATGACAGATGTAATCCTGTTCTTTACAAAGGACGTTCTATTATCTAAAGAACTGCAGTTTTCGCATCATCTCAAATAGCAATTTAATGTTCCCATATTCCATAAAATTGACTTTTTTGTGTTACCTACTCAAAAACATGAATTGTGTTTTGTTTCATTCAGATGTTGGAGTAATCCTTTAATATTTTAGTACATTTGGTTCAGTAGATAGAGGCAAGTCCAAGCCTGAAGAAATAAATAGTTTCCATACTTACATGACATCACATTTTGAGAGAAGAGCCTAAATGTGCAGGGTTTGTGTGTTAAACATGTGTGAATGAAACAAAACACAACTCCAGGTTTGTTGGTGATGAGGAAACAACATTATAACCCTTATCGACCCCCCACAGACTGTGCAGCCTGTGTGAGAGGATGAAACTCAACTATTATGATGACCACTGATAGGATTACAAAAGTGATAGTGATTTTATTGTTACACTTTCTATTTTGAATATATATAGATTGATAGTTAGAGATGTCTGTTTAAAGTCCAGCACTGACAGGCAAGTGTTAAATATGTGAAACTATATTACTATATGTTACGACCCAGATGCTGGACCAAACATATTTAAAGAGGGACACGAGACAAAGTTAAGGATTTGACATTAGTTTATTTTTTTTGTGTCGGTCTTTGAACTGAAGCAGTCTTAAGAACCAAAAAACCCTTAACGTGTGCCCCAAAAGTAACAAACAAAGTAACAAAGGAAAAGGCCCTGGTGAGCCGGCCAACGTAACATAAGGACCGCTGACCCTGCCCAAACACCCTATACAGGGCCGTAGAAGCTGCCAGCGCACCGCTGACCCTGCCCAAACCAAACGGAACCCCAAAAACCTTTCCCTGCATAAAATAATAACGAAAACAGGACGTCCGGACCCACCAGGACAAACCAAAAGAAAAGCTAGGCTAACAAAAAGCTACCAAACCCCCAGGAGCATCGGGACCAGCAGGGCGGCGCCGCAGAGCGAGGCCTCAGAGGAAGAGGAAGAGGAAGAGGAAGAGGAAGAGGAAGAGGAGAGAGCACCCGGGGAAAAAAAAAAAAAAAAAAAAAAAAAAGTGCCCAAACGTAACACTATATTAAAGGGCTCATATTACACTATTTCTAATCTATGCTATAAAGTTATTCCCTCATCAAAAATATACCTGGAGTTGTTTAGAACAAGAATCATTTGGATATTTTCAGGCCTGGAATAGCCCGTCTCCCATAAACCAAAAGTACAAGGTCACTTCATGACATCACAAGGTGAAACAGAACGTACTGAGTGTCACACAGATTAATAAACCAGGATTGCTCTAACGTGTGAATGAAATAAAACGTAACTCCAGGTACGTTTTTGATGAGGTAACACGACTAAATGCGATCCATTCTGTGCAGCGCAGGACGTTTAAGCATGTGATTAGCAGAATTGCCAGGTTTAGTTGAAGTTTCCCACCCACGGTCACGAAAGGTGTCACACTAGGTTTGGGGTGACGACGTGAACGTACGACTGATGGCAAAAGTGCTTTCAATTATTTATTTTGGTCTTATTACGCTGGGCTGTTCAGGGTTGGGAAAGCTGGAAAAAGCTACTCAATCATTTGTGGACATTTATTCTAAGTAATAATATAAAACGCTTGAGACCAGAAACAACTAAATGCAAGGAAAACCACAACTAGTCCCCAGGTTTGTATGGGCTATTTGTGGGTCATTTTCATAAATCCAAAATTGTGTTGCTCCAGCCCAGTCTGTCTGCTGGTGGAAATGTTAAACAAGCAGTGTCCGCGTCAATGGAGAGTAAAGGTATAAATATTATGCTAACTTGATTGGAATATAATGTGGTTAATATGAGGTCTTATATTTAATTCTTTGAGACTAGCAGTTGAATGGACACATTTACAGCGCTAAAGTCTATTGGACGTCACTGGAGCCGCTCTTTGTACCAGATCTCCCGTTCATATATTCCACTGTTTCATATTGATCTTTATATGAGCCACAGTGGACGCCATGGAAACAGCTGTAAACAATGTATACAGCGTTAGCATGATGCATCCAAATGAAGCCTGACTGGTGCTCAGACTAAACACTCTGTCTGCTCATTAATACAACGCTGTCAAATAGAATATCCAAAATGAGAAAAATGTTGGAAAGAAAATCAGGGGACGTATGGGACAAGGGCACATGTGGAACTTGAACTCTTTGAGAAGGCAATCGTGTGTTTTAATAAACCATTTCTCCGGTTGCATACACCAAAGGCCTCCTCCAGTGAGCTTAAACATGTTTATGGAAGCTCGGGATTCATTACTTGGCAATGCAGTTACTTGTACAATTACACAATAGATAAAAATAAGAGAATGACAATTGTTACATTGTCTTGTTGCACAGTTGTAGGGAGCATTATCTGTTACATAAGGGTGAGTTGTTGCACAGTTGTAGGGAGCATTATCTGTTACATAAGGGTGAGTTGTTGCACAGTTGTAGGGAGCATTATCTGTTAAATAAGGGTGAGTTGTTGCACAGTTGTAGGGAGCAACCTCTTCCATTATTCCCTGTTTACCTAATTATTTTACAATATCGATACCCTGTATGACTTACTGTAGTAAATGGGCATAACCCTGATTCCCAATGCAAATATGTCTTACCCTGTACAGATATGTTGTATAACGTCACCTTCCTAAAATAATCGCCTCAGTCACTTTTTGCTTAAGTTTTCCTTAGGCAAAACATGCCATAATTTCAATTTTGGGGGGAGTTTTTTGTGTTTCCTGAAAAACCTGAAAAAATGACTTATGCGATTATTTTAAGAAGGTGTATAAGCAAGTTTATGCGATTATTTTAAGAAGGTGTCCATAAGCAAGTCTTGAGGTCAAAAAAAGTCCGCTGTGTGCTGTCTGCATCTAATCAGAAAGTGTTTTGATAATCAGGAAGTGTGCACTAGCATGTTATTTGGTCTTTGCTTTATTGTTACACAAAAGCACTTCACTGGTCTCTGAAAGTTGTGAAAAGTGCTCAATTAAACTCTAAAATGTTGAATGCATAAGGTAAGTGAGGAATAACTGCAGACCACGGCAAACTGTTTAAAAAGAATTATGAATTAGTCAAATGCTTTTCACTTTGGGCAATCAGGCTGCAGCACTTTTAAGTTGATATGAGAGACTGTATCAAATGACGCAAAAGTTAACTCTACACAGAAAGGCCAGGAATCAAACTTGAGACATGTCTGCCTCACAAATGTGACAAAAGGAAATAAAAATAATAAATAAAACCAACATTTTTACATTTTTATTTATTTCTCTTTTTCACTTATGTTTTAATGCTAATGAAAAATGTCACCAAGTTTCATTAAGCTCTTACACTGACCCGCAGCCACAAAAGACCATTTAATGTACTAATGGAAGCCACCAGTTCACTTCTAATGTTGCATTACTTTTCCACTCAAACACTGTCCATATCTTTATTTCAAGTGGCTGTTACTGTGCAAATAGGCATCAGTAATTCTCTCGCGCCAACAGTTTCCCCCCAGTCTTGAGCCAGGACAAACCCGAGTGTGAAAGCTCTCATTTATCACCGGGCACCGCAGGGAGACGGGCCCAGCTACAGTCTGGGTGGGTCAGGGGTGCGAGCTGGAAACGGGTGGAGCGGTGTACCAGACGGGGCACGAGGCCAACGGCGGTGGGCAAGAGTGGACAGGGGAGACACGGCCATGGTGCTACTTCTGCATTTATCAGCAAGTTTAAAAAGAGGTTCGGCATATGTAATTATATTGTACATATACTCTTCAAAAAAATTAAGGAATACTTTAAATTAAAAAAAAGGAACAAAAGGATACCACCTCTTTTATTGGGAATGAACAACAGGTGGCCTAGAGTGGCAGCAATAACACAATAACACAAGCCCTAAAACAGGACTGGTTTTGCATGTGGAGGTCTTTTCCAGTTTCTCCCTCTTGGTCTTTTTTGTTTGGTTTGATGGTGGGACAGTGATGATCTGGGGAGGCAGATGGATTTCCACACAGACCTCAACAAGCTAGAAAACATTAGGTATCTGGATGAAGCCCTTGAACCCATTGTCAGACCATCTGCTGGTGCAGTAGGTCCTGAGTGCACAATGCCCAGCCTCATGTGGCAAGAGTCTGCAGCAAGTACCTGGAGGATGAATGGACTGACACAGTTTAATGGCCCTGACGCTCACCTGACCTAAACCCGATAGAACATCTCTGGGACATTATGTTTGGGTCCATTGGACACTGCCAGGTTGCTCCTCAAGCTTCAAAGGAGCTCAGTGATGCCCTTACAAAGATGTGGGAAGACATCCCACAAGACACCACCTGTAGTCCCATTGGCCTGTCCATATTTGTATTGATATCCGACATATTTTTTACACTGAGATTTGATGTGTGCTCAAAGAGTTATTTACATTTCTTTGAGCAGTGTATTATGTAGCTTAAAGAGGCTCATACTAAGGAAATACAGACACAAACAAACAGGGCTGAACGGGAAAAATATTAAATTGCATTTGTTCTGACCAAGACGGCGTTTATGATTAGATGTTCAAAGTTCATGTTTTAAACACATCAAGGAGAAGTGACAAAAACACTGAAATACAAACTAATAAACTATTACCAGAATAATACCCATAGACCGTATATATAAATGGACATAGCTAACGCGTTAGCCGCCGCGTGCCAAATAGGAAGTGCTCCAGGAGGCTCTTCCGGCTCCTTCTGACTCTGGCTCCATTGACTTACATTAGGATCTTGTGGCTCGTCTCTCTGTACCTGCTGCTGTGATCCTCTTCATCTTGGTCTTAAAATGTTCTTATTAACCCGCTCTACATGATCCTGATTTTTTCCCCGCTATTTTGTTAGTCAAAAAAATCCTATTCATAATATAGAGTCTGGCTCCAGATTCGCTCCTGTAACCGTGAAGCATCAGAGCCTCATTTGAGCGGCGCTGAACGCTATGGGTGACGTCACACTCGCTTAGTCCACTTTTTTATACAGTCTATGATAATACCAGAATGTATTTGAATAGATCAAAACCACAGGGTTAGGGGTTGTTGTTTGCAATGTAAGAAAATAAAAAATAATGTATATTTAAGATATAAATTTAAACCCCAAATTCATGAAGCAAAATATGTGAAGCTGATGCATAAAAAGCTTGTTCCTATCACATGTCGACTTAGATTTTATTCACAGTGTATCTTTTTCATATAATGTCAACCAGTAACTTCTAAAAATCCCTGCCGGCATTACCGCCTTTATACTCACTCACTAAATTATAATTCTAAACAATTCCACTCTTTTCCAACTGCAATTGACAACAGCTCATAGGGATGTCAAAAGTATTGAAAAATCAGATACTAATCGATACTAAAACTAGTATACTAGATACTCATTTGACCACATGGCAATATACAAGAAAGTACTATTATTAATGCTGTGGTCAGGACTGAATATCAAAACTTTGACTTAGTTTTGAAGTCGAGTTTAAACTTTTGTGTCATAACAACAGTAAAAGTGGATGTTGATAGTGTTGAATGTTGTGACTGAGCATGTTAAAAATGGGGCAGATAAGGCGGGAGTATTAGACTTTGGGAAGTGGACTCAAAACAGAGAAAAAGCAGACGGAGGAACAGAGAGAACAGGAACTGGCCCATTGAGTTTTATGTCATCTGGCTGTGAGTCTGCTCCATTTGTGGTTGTGTTGAGCATTCCTCTGCACACCACTACAGGCCACATAAAGCACAGTCGCACAGAAAAGCAGGTGTATGGAAGAGGATGTTGCCCTTATTTCAGCAGGTTTCCATGCCATTTTGGCTCCTACTAAACATCCATAGTAAGTATTGTGGTGGTGAGATTTATGCTAGATCTCTTTACTCCACTTTTACAACCAACATCCTTTCCACCCACGATTTGGACAACTATACGACTAACTGTCAGAACTTATAACAATAGTATTTTCACTAGAAGCAGAATTTACAATTTTTGATTTCCTTGTTATGGATATTGACGGTGCAATGTGTAACTTTTCAGATAAAAGTTGTGCATAGTATGGTTTTAAATCTCGGTGGACACATGCAGCTCCTACAAAAGTTATGTAGTGTTTCTCTAAATACAGTAACATTATAGAATAAAAAATGTATGAAAAACACTGCCCCGGAAAGCATTGTTCATCCAGCGGCATCAAGTGAGTTCTCATTTGCTCTTGAAAATTCATGCTCATGTTCATGTGTTTTTATGTTGTCTAACTCATTACAGTCTACATACATTTGATGCCCATAAACTAAAACATATTTAGTGTGTAGAACAATCAAATCAAACATTAAGTAAAGCATTAAGGTGTAGGCAGAAGCTGATTGTGCCGACCCTCATCTCCAACTACAGCATATTAATGGACATTCATCTATGGAATTAATACAACATTAATACAACATTTTACTACATCATAATGAGAAAAAAACCAAACAAATAAATAAAAAAATCAATACTTATTCTAATTATAACAAAATTCTCTTCACTGTTAAACATTCAGGGTAGAAGGTGTAAATCTCACACCAGGCCATATCCATATCCACAACAGGTCTCCAAGGTGAACAGCCTCTGGCATGTAAGGACAGGGGAGATAAAGGAAGTTGCCAAGTCATATCCACAGCGTCAGGATAAGGCTCTAAGGGCTGGGTTGGTTGGGCTGGGGTTTGGGCACGTGCAGCTGGTGGAGCAATTGTTCCGACGGGCAACATAGTGACTCCTCCACCTTGCCTATGGTGCTAACATCTGACTTAGAACTGGTGCAGACCGGAGGAATCTGACTGTTTAATTTAAATAACTGAACTATGAGGGATGCATAGAGAGGTGTATCTTTAAATACAATACACTCATGGATAAAGTGCCTCAGATTTGAGAAGCAATGCAAAAGAACCAGTCTGCACAGTTCGCCCGCTTTGCACCAACCCTACAAAAACAATCCAACAATCCATTTCAAATGCTTCCACACACAACCAGCGGGTGACCACAGCGGTCACAAAACGAGGCAGAGGAAACCAAAAAGAAAAAGTGTCATGTAGAAATCCCACAGCCAGGAAACATGGCATAATAAAACTTCCATAGTGTGTTTGTGCACTCGTGCTCTCGGCCTGTTATTCTTGCCTTCCAGTCTAATTGATGTGATCTTCCAGCAGCCAGTCGGCCCCAGAGTCTGTGGTGCCACCAGAAGGAGTGGTGGCAATGCCCTTTTAGCTGTCGCCACCGTTCGACTGCCCTACCCACCAACAAGACTGGGAAAACACCTAAGACAAACAGTGAGGGTGTAATCAGGCCTGCAGGCTTGTACACCGGCACAGAGTAAATATGGACCCTACTATAATGAGCATATGATGGTGTGGGAGTTTGCCAACCAAGTCATATGGAACTAAATGGGCATACGTCGGGTTATGATGGGAAACGATGGCTTTAGTGGCTTGGCAGCTTTTACTTCTGGAGCTGGAAGGAAAATGGCAGAGTGGGAAATGTAGCATGGAATGGAAACATGTATGTTCCATAATTCATGACGATGCAAAGTTGAGATGCTTCATAAATCACGTTTGACTTTTTCATACAATCCGCTTGAAAACCATTTGTTAGACACAGCCTTGAATGTCAGAACGTGAGAACTGCACATTTAATGTTATAGTTTATGCCATATATGTTCAGCTTATTTGTCATTATTTTATCAGTATTGTATTTGTAGTACAAACTCTTCCGTCTCCAGTACTTTTTGCTTTGTTTTACACTCCATAAATATTAATGGTAACAGTGTTTTAACATGTTTAATCTATATTGTGGAACAGTTTAGACAAAGCAATAACATCTCCATGGATATAAGCAAGTTATGGACCCTCCACCAGAAAAGTTGTGCACATTTTTAAAGGTGTAAAATGTACTACAATGAATATTTCATGCTCAAATACCATACACCCTTCTTTATTTTAAATCTGAAATCTTTCCAAATACCATGTGGTAAGACCTCATAGGAAACACTGTAATAACACATAAACTTTCTTGCTATTGTTACTAAACAGACCAATCATTTCTAATTCATGTTATCTTGTAATATTCTGCCGTCAATGTTTAAAATATGTGTTTAGTATCTGTCTATAAGAATGTAGAATAAGACCAGCACTGAACCTCCCCAAGGACTAATCCCAGTCAGTGCAGTGATTTACCCCACAGCCCCCAGCAGGTGTTTGGAGCTTGAGTTATCGTGCGTGTTTTATTGCTATAAGTTCAAGTTCACACTATGAGCTGAAATTGCTTCCTTTTTGTCTCTTTATTCATCCCTAATGCCTTTTTGCTCTGCCCCCGACACTTCCTGTTCCTTTTTTTAGGCCGTCCCACACATCCGACCTTTGGACTCTTCACATATTAGACTGGTAGAGCCATCATCGCCGGGTGGCTTCAGGACAGCTCAATAAAGGAGCTTGGATGAAAGAGGCCTTGTGTGCAGCCAGGATGAATTGGAAGGGACAAAGGCGCAGGACCTCCCTTCCTTTTGGTGCATTCATGAGCAGAGTCACAGGTCGCAGGAGAGGTGACACTCTGCAGTTAAAGGACCACTATACTGCGACATGGCCAGAGGAACATGTGTGTGCGCTCTGGAACAAATCATAAATCAGAGCTCATATTACGCTATTTTAGGATTTGATATAATTTGTTGTTTCCTCATCAAATGCACCCAGAACTGTGTTTGTTTCATTCACACATGTTTAACACACACACCCTGCATATTTAGGCTGTGTTCTTCTACCAAACTGAAAACACTCTGTTCCACCTTGTGATGTCAGGTGGTAACAGGAAGTGCTCCACTGTGTTTTTTTTTAATAATTATTAATTTAATAATTTCAGAATTATTTGGATAATTTCAGCCCTGGAATATCCAGTCTCTACTGAACTCAAGGTAAAAGGTAACTGTTAATTTGAACACTACCCCTTCGTGACATCACAAAGTGAAACAGCATTTTAAATTTTGGAGGCTAATAATGCAGGATTAATTAAATGAATGTGGCAATGAAACAAAACACAACTCAAAGTACAATACTGATGAGGTAAGAACATTATTGCATGGCTTAAAGTGCACAAGAATCAATTCTGTGTAATATAAGACCTTTAAGGGAGCATATTTTGTGTAATCAGACCCATTTCAAATTGATAGTGAAACTTTCAAATTTTAAATGAACCTATTACCCAAATTTACGGATGTATTGATACTGATACATGGTCCAATAAACAGTAAATGGGATCTTTGGCTTATTTTTGTCCATTAGGCATGCAACAGTAACAGAAACATTGTGATGTTGCATTGTCAAAAGTCTCACAATAATGAGAAACAATCATCGTGGGCTGTAACGATATATCAAATTATTAGCTCCTTTGCTTTAAAACACTTATTGCAGCAACAGATAATAAATAGAGGGAACTATATGAACCACAATTCATTTCAGTGCAGACATGAAAAAATACCTCTTGACAGTAAATTCTGTTTGCGTCTCCAAAATATGATACTATGAGATGCAAATGGTGATAATATTGTAGCGTGAGCTTTGAATATAGTTACAGTGCTAGTCTCCATATGCCACATGTGTATTTCATCCCGGAAAGACAAATGTTGAAATAGGAAATACTCATTTGTTTACCTCTTTATTGTGTTTATTCTGTAATTGTGTATTTGTGTAGCAGCTTCAGTAAACTAGCGTATTGTTATATTCCCTTTCTGGAAAAGAAGATGAAAGGCTTAAATAATGTAATCAAGTCCCTGCTTAAGGAACGGACATCCCAAACACTACAAACCATAGTCAATGTGTTTTTCATTTCTATTTTACCTAGTGTTACATTTTACATAATACATAGATTGGATGTAGTTTAGCTGCTACTATAGAATGTGAAGAACAACAATTTTACACCGATTCTTTTCCTGCGACTTTCACATAATTACCCAGATTGTGGCTGCTGTAAACATTATGGCATCTGACTCCCATTAGGATGCAGGGCCCAGCGGTAGCAGGCACCCCGGCTGCACAGGTTCCTATATGTCCACGATGAAGCGCTATACATCATGAAGTACTTTGCAGCTGCTAATTAACAACCAGACGCTTTGGTTTCTGCTTTAGAAAATATACAAATTAGAAAAACATTTCCACTTGTTCGGGGGCAAGACAGGCGTGATGGGAACAGACTCAAGATTAGTCATCCAGACAACGCTACATCTATTTAGAAAAGAATAATTTTACATTTTGAGATTTCTAAGGCTTTCCCACTGAACACTTTTGAAGCTCCAAGCAAAAATCATCACAGCTCTAGTCGCCAACACATCATTCATGCTTCTTTTTTCAGGCTGACCACTGTGCAGCTGTTATGAGTAACGCTACATAACACCGGGCTCCTGGCTGCAACAAGCCGGGCCGCTGATTGGCTGTGAGCAGAGATGACTAATTAAAAACACAGAAAGTGTATATAATTAATGGGTCCATTAGGTCGGGGTAATCTCCAAAATCCAGAATTAACAAACTGTGTGAAGGCAGACATGGAGGTGATTAAGAGTGTGGCCATGTTGGCTCTAATTAACTACACAACCACAGTCACAACCAGATTCGCTGAGCATATGTCAGTGTTTTAACAGTGTCTGAGTTTAGAATAGAAGATTGCATGTGAAAAGACCCTGGCACTGGGGATGCAGCAGCAAAACTAAAACTATGCTTCTTTTAGAGTTGTCAAAACCATTGAAAATCTGATACAAATCCATATTAAAACTAGTCCCCAAAACTAGATACTCATTTGAACAAGTGTAGACACTAAAACAATCTTTGAGCTGTATCAGATCAAGTGTAAGACTAATACACTCCCATAGTCCACTACAATATACCTGGACGACTTAGGGATCAGATGCTAATATGAAAGAAAGTACTACCAGCTTAAAATCACATTATATAATCTATTTTTGTTATCATCGTATTTTATATCATCATGGTATTGAAATTCGTCTTGAGTATTGAGACTGTTCCTTCGTGTAATCAAGTTTAAACTGTAGTATTGTGACAACACGAGCTTCTGAAGCGCTTTAGTTATCCATGTAACATCCATATATTCATCAGCCTTTCATGTATGACAATATAATTAACAAGAACAGTCAGCAATGGTCAAAGTGTATTGTTTTCAAAAGTGAGTGATTCATTATAAAGAATACATCGCTCCAGGAGGAAAAGTTGGGAGTCACAGCTTCTTTATTGTGACTGGATTGGCAGTGTGGGTGAAGAATTAGAAGTGCACAGTGACAAAATGTGCTTCAGGGTGAGACACGAACCAGCAAAAAGTGAATCACGCTTCTTAATGACTACTACAACATCTACTACATCTGGCACGTCTACCACTAAATACTTCTAAGCTCAGTAGTTTCTGCTCTTCCACTTTGTGACATCATGTACTAGTAGTTTTCAAATGAACAGTTAATGACTCTGGTGAAGGTGTATGGAGATAAAAAAACACAGTGGAGCACTTCCTGTGGATGACATCACAAGGTGGAGTGTTTCTGAGAGAAGAACTAAATATGCACGATTTGTGTGTTTAACATGTGTGAATGAAACAAAACACAACTACAGGTATTTCTCTGATGAGGAAACATTATAACATAGATGAGAAAATAGTGTAATATGGGCTATTCAAGCAGAAATAAATATAGCAATGGAGCAATCGTCATGTATGGTGATAAAAAAGGTACTTTTCAGAGGACACAAATCACTCAAACATGCATGGATCACTCCCAAAACAACTTTGAGTGGGTAAATGGGAAGGGAAAACAATTATAACATGGTTACAGTCACAATATATTGTACAGAGGGACCCTTTATGTAGAGGATTCACCAACACAAAGCAAATATAAATACTAAGAAAATAAGAAAATACTGAACTACTTGGGAGAGGAGATGAATCCCAAACACATTTTTCTTCCTGACTTGATGTATTCTGCCTTCCCGGTGGAGGTACTTTTGTCTTATCACAACCATCTGTCTCTGCTCTTGTTTTGTCGGAGGAGATTAGGGAGAAGATAGTGCGGTCCAAACACTTCCCAGCTCTGGCCTCCTGCTGTGTGAGGAGCTGCTTTCATCTCTGCTCCTCATTATCCCTCCACCAGGCCCCAGACACAGGTATGATGCACCAGTGGGGAGTCCGCCTAATCACTTTCTTCATTGAACCTACGTCAAAGTGTGTGACTGCACATTTATCTGTATCGACATATGGACACAAGCTTTTAGCAGAGAGTGTGAGCAGCAAACATGCAGGTTAAGGTTAAGGTGCACTTTACTGTCCCTATAAGAACAACTGTCCTCTGCAGCTCACCCACTCTTCAATGCTGCTAGGACACTTCCTCACACGCAGTGAGCGCCCAGAGCAGTGCTGGGAGACCCATCTTCATGATCCAGATCTGGGTCGATGGAGGAAACCAGAGCGTCTGAAGGAAAAACCTCAGATGGTTGAACTCAGAACTTATTGTGAGGAGAGAGTGCTAGTCACTCAGACACCATGTCGCAAATATAAGGCTTTTTTTACTCACAATGCACACAATGCAATCTAAAAAAAAAAATAGGAAAGCAAAAAATAATTTAAAAATATATTTAATACTCACTTTAAATCAAAATAGCATTTTATTGCAGCAGACACAGAATATTATTATATGTAATTTAAAGTGAAGGCTACTCTCAACATAGAGGTGGGTGATATTCTAAATGTTCTGATGACTTAGGTAAAGTTCAGTGAAGCATTAGAAAGTAAGAGAAGAAGCCTGTGTGGTTTACATACACACAGCACGTAGCATGTTGTCCTGTTATGTCTCCCCAGGGAAGTGGTTGGAGTGTCAGTGTACGAGGCTGTCAGTGCCTGCTCACTCACACCATATAAGTCCCCCAGTCCCCTGCTGGAATAACAACCACCCCCGTCACTGAATAACCTCTGCTTCACCTTACCTTTCATTGTGCCCCACGTTTCCATCCCAAACCAAATCAAGTCTCAATATGAGGCCGCTTAGCCACGTTATTGAAAAATCCATGTTTCTTACCCCAGCCCCAACAAATGACCATATTACAGAGCTTATGGGGATTAGATCTGAAAGGCCTTGAGCTAAATCTGAGGTGGGATATGGATTTCATTGTCAGAGTGAGGGGGGCAGATGACTATGATAAGTCTATAGACAGACAACATGAATTAAAGGTAAACGATTGAATTTATGTCACAGTAGTAGTCCAACATGTACTGAAACTTTCCCTGTAGGCAAACTGATGTCATGTTACCTTATGTACTCATATAGTTTTGCAGGTTCAGCATCAGTAACTAATGGGTTTATGCAAAGTTTTCGAGACATTCTGTTGCTGTTGGTCATATAAGAATGCAAGTATCTTGTGGACTGAATGTAAAACATCAAGTAATAACTGAAGAAGCAGCTTGGATGAGCTGCAGCGTATTCAACCAAAAAAACCTTTGACCAACTGATAAACTCAGTTTCTCCTTTTGCCATGAATTCTACCTGGACGACTGAGGGATTTTACAAACATCAGGTAGTGACTTAAATTACAAATAATACTACCTCACTGATTTTGCTTATTGATTTACAACCCCAAACTTTCTTTTTTACCTTCATATAATCCCAAAAGTTCATTAAGGATGAAATAAGAGCATTCATTAAAGGCAGTTACAATGAAAACAAGTTTGTGGATCAGTTACATGTTCAGTTGTCTGAAGGTGGGCATTAGTCTAAAGCACTGTGCACAACACTGAGCCTCGCAAGTGTAACGGGCCCTAAAAGGCCCTAAAAGGCCCTAAAAGGCCCTAAAAGGACAACGTTCCATGTCACAGGAGAAGTGACAGAATGTGTGAGGCCACAGCAGAGGCCGCTCACACCAGCTCATCACAGAGTGCAGGGGCTTTGTTTCATCACAAGTTGCGTTTCACTGGGAAACACAACCATTTCTCCTTTTGAGACGCTTCCTGACAAATGACATGTATTTTCAGCTCAACTTATTTAAGTCAAAACTGAGTCTTGGGGATATGGTTCACATTCATTCATTAAAATGAGTGGGAGATCTCTTGGATGTCATGCATAGAACTTACTACTGATCCCGTTCAGATGGGGTTAGAAATTTGCATTTGAAATAATAAGAAAAATCAAGTAACTAGAAAGGCTAAATATTTCTGTTTAATATGAAAAGTATCTGCGGTAACCAGTAAAAAAAAAAAAAAATGAAACTAGTCAAAAATATAATGAAAACCCACACATCAAAGTACATGGACATTTTTTTTGAAACTCCTCTGCTGCAGAAACTTTACCCAGAGAGTCCAGGGGTTAGGGGGCAGCAGGTAGGAATGTTGCACCATGGGAGCAAACATAATGAAGTCATCAGAGAGTAACCTGGGGCCATGAGTTATGAGAGCTGTGCTGCTCAGTGGCAGGTGGCTACAATAATGGGGTCATCCCTGCAGTCATCAGGCCTATTAGGACGCCATTCACTGTCACCACTGATAACATCCTGTCTTCATCTGCACGCCTTTGCTTTGTTTAATACTGGGCTCTTTAACGTGACTTCTGATGGTCTCCAACGTAACACAAGGTTCTATGACCACTCAACCACAAAACCCAGTGATGAAGTGAAGAATGAGTTTTTTAGTAGTTAGAGGCCCAGACATTGAGTCATATTTCTTTCTTCGCTCTTATTGAGGTCTCAGAATTACATACAACATAAATATTAAGGATGAAACAAGTTAATCAGTTAATCTTGACTAATCAGTTATTGAAATAGTTATCAGCTATTTCAGTAATCCAATAAATGGCTTATACATAGGCTCCAAAAGAGGTTTTATGTAAATGTTGCTTTTAATGAAAACTCCTGTTTGTTTGTCGGTATATATGTCCCGCCAGAATGTTCTTAAAAAGCTTCCCTTCAGTTTTTATCTGGGTACAAATTATGAAAACCAAATTTTCTTTTGCAGTCTAAACAACTAATAGATAATAATAATAACAACTGAAGGAATAATCACTAGATTAGAATCGACGAGCAATATAATCATTAATCGCTAATTAATGTGGCAGTTCATGTTTTCAAAAGTTATGATATTTTATTTAGGGACAGCACTTAATAAATACTCAAAAAATGTTAATTAATATTTTATATTCAAAAAATTTTTGTCTCTACAAAAAAGTATCTTTGCAAAGTTGTAACTTTTCTGAGCCTTGCATTAATACCTGAGCTGGTTAATATCAAACCGGTTTGCAGCAGACTCATACTTTGCTTTCTTAAAGCACTTCTGACATCCTAATTATTCATCCCAATGTGTTAATAAGCATTTTGTAACTTTCAGGAACCAAAGTGGAGTTTTGTTGTCACAGAAACACCAACAACAACTCCCTGGACACAAGTCTGTGACTGTGAGAGCTGCTTCTACAATATATCCACAGGGAAAAACATAATAAAAAAGAAAGAAAATATTTGTAAAAAATCATGGTGAATCAGTTTTGAATGAGCAAACATTGGGGTTATTGTTTGTGTACATGGCTCTTTACTGTAGCGTCAGGGTTCCCACGCATCCTGGAACACCTGACACAGCCTGTGTCAGGGGCTGCAGGAGGCACTGTCCACTGTGCTGACAGTTTATGGAGCAGCAGTTTCCTCACCACTGACGTCTTTCTGACTCAGACCCCTGATGACTAAGTATCAAGGTGACGCTCTCATTAATTTAGACCACTTAACACCATTTTCCAGTTGGACTTGTTTTCTAATGAGGCAGGGCAGCAGCAATTAGGTGATTATGGTTATGGCAGTAGTGTGTTTTCTCAGGCACACAGCAGTGGACAGAATCGAACTGTCTTTGCTGGGACAAAGTCTTAGATAAATATATGACTAGAGTTATACATTTAAATTGAGGGCCAGTATAACATAGGTTTTTTTTAAGAAATATATGGCCACAACTTTTACTTAAAAATATATCATTATAAAATATGTAAAATCTGTATATTGATCCAGGTGTGCTTTTATTTATTGGAGGACAGTGGACAGAAAGCATGAATCTTAGAAAGAAAATCCATCTGCGCTCCTTATCATGTCATCGGGTTATGATTGTGATGCTAACTGTAAGCACTGTTCTGTCTGAGTCATTGTTTCTCAAATTCAATTTTAATCTGACAGTCATATGCTAACCAGCAGTTTTAATAAAAATAGATTTCCCAAATGAGTTAAACAGCATTAGAAAAATACAAATGTTCACGTTGTCCTAGCGAGCTGTATTTACTTCAGCCTTTGTGGCCACATTTCAGCGGTTGATATGAGCCATCTCCTTACACTTCCTTCTCACTTTTCAGCACCTTGCACGCCTGTCTAGACCCAAAAGGTGCGAGCAAAAGGGCCAGTCACTGTGTGTGTGCCTGCAGCCTATGATTCATCTTGGGCATTGGAAACACATTGCTCGAATTGGCTGGATTTGGACTGTTGTGCCTAGACTGACTGGACACGAACCTGAGAGAATTACCTGTTCAGATACAACGTTCGCCGTTTATGGACAACAGCAGTTAAAGGGTCCAATAGTTTAAAAGTGAACCATTTTAACATAAAGTCCTCAAAGCAGCTGTTTATTTAAGGTCTGCTGACACACCTGTACATAAAAGGACATGTTGGGTACATAGCACAACTTGTACTATTTTTATGAGGCAGGTCTGGTCTGGTTAAACCCAATGACACACACAAATCTCCTGACGGCTATTGCAGAATTGTTTTGTCTCAGTAGTCTGTCACAGAAAATTCAGGTATGGGATTTACCAAACTGGTGTCTGAAAGACGGAGGGGCTCGGGGAAAGAAAAAGAGTGAAAGAAGCATTGCGGGACCTCTCCCTCTGTTTACCTTTGCAATTTTGGCCAATTTGTCTGAATTGCTTAGCTGACCTCTTCGAAAAAAAGCATATGCTTAATGTCAAAAAGCAGAAAAATATGACTGATCACCTTCATTTTGTCCATTTGGCTTCTTGGCGCAGGGCTCCAAATTGTGTATTCTTTCCATGGCGCCAAACCACCCGCCCTGCATTTAATTAATTTCCTCCTATTTATATGGCTAAAACTTTACAGCAGTTTTCTTTCTTTCTAGACCCAGACAAGTAGAGCTTGGCTAAGTAATAATTTGCCATTTCTTTAATGGACTTACTATGTCTGTCTACTTATTTTTTCATGCTGCAGAAATTAATTTGTCTGAATCTGATTGTAAGATGAAATTACAACCATCACAGCCAATCTAAGAGTAATGTGGCCAAGCATCTCTAATGGCAGGGTAATGAGGAAAATGGCTTTTATACAGCATTTAGGAGGGCAAAGATCTGGACCAATTTCCCAGGTGATTTGGCTCCATAGAATACTTCTTGGTAAGTCTTCAAAAGACTAAAATGAAATCTAGTCAATCTAGTCTTTTTCAGTTAGCCACACATTTTGTACTGTATCTGTTCTATACAGTGAGTGACGCCATTTTCATTTTCATCAAGTGATTAGAATGACAATTACAAAACAAACAAAAAAGTGTATCTCATGCTTATATATTGCCATTTCCCAACTGTAAATGATGTGGTTTTGCAATGGGAATATGGCACAACACAAAGTTGACAAGAGATATCAAAATCTTGATACTTGACAAACTGGACGGCTCAAGTTATTTAAAATAAATCATGAGTCATTTGAATGCTACAGTGTTTACATATCTATGTTTCTGAACATTACATGGATATAAAGCTATAGTAAAGGTAGATAGCATCTTGGTGCAATTTGGAAAAGCAAATAGAGCAGAAAAACTCCAGTCGTATGTACTTTGTTTCAAGATGAGTGACCTGCACTGAACATGTCAGCTTGAGACTTTAATGCACTGCTGTAAACCACATTCAGGTCTCCCCTTTCCCTCCGTTTGAGTCTAAAGGTACACCATGTTTTCCTTCTCCTGTCCATATTTAATGCAGGACTGTGCTTGTTTATCTGAAGGCTCCAGCTTTTCCCGTAAGTGAGCTGTCAATCCATCATCTCCACGGTGGGTAACCAGACCAGGCCTGTTTCCATTGAGGTGGACCTGGGTGGGCAGCAGTGGGAAGGTGGTGCTAAATGTGTAATGCAGGACGAGCACAGGGGGGGCTGAGGTTCAAGATTGTGATAAGAGAGTGAGGAAGGATGTCTTGGCAAAGCTGGAACTTAGTTTTGTGTGTATTTGTCCCAATTTACAAGGTTAGTCAAAATAAAGTCACAAAATCTTTATATAACTTATCTAGAGTTGTAAAGAGCAGCGTTACATACTGTTATTTTAACATCATATTCATATGTTAACATGTATACAACATTTCCCATAAAGCCTAAAAACCTCACCTCACAAGTTCACTAATCATTTCACTAATACAAACTGATGTTTAAACATTTTAAAGAAGTAAAATGAAAATATCCACCTCTTGTTACATGTGGTAAAAAGTCATTACTCTTGCCATAGTAAAGCTGTGTTTTGAGGTTTGCGTATACACTGTATGTAGGTACATGATCATTTTGTGGGTGTAGCTTTACTTGAATAATAAGTCTTTACTGGAAATGGAAAACTTTAAAGTCCAAAATTGACTCTTTTGGGCTTTAACCCATGTTATAATGTTGTTACCTCATCAAGATTATAATCTGTCCACATCTCCAAAGCTCAAAATACTCAATTCCACCTTGTGATGTCGTGTAGTGGTAGTTTTTAAAGTGAACATCTACCTTTTACTTTTTAGAGATTGACAATATCAGGTCTGAAATGATTCTAGTGAAGGTGTATGGAGATTAAAGTCACAGTGGAGCACTTCCCTCATTATCACATGACAAGTATTTAAAGTTTGAGATAAGAACTCAGAATAAAGATGTAGGATTTGGGTGTTAAACGTGTCTAAATCAAAGCACAACTCCGGATATGTTTGTGATGAGGAGATATAATAAAAATCAGAAAATAGTGTTATATGAGCCCTGGAAATGTAGTCAGATAATATAATAAACTATAAATGAGAAGCAGATACGACCCATAAATATTTTAACACAAAATATTTTATAAACTGAACTGTAAAGAAACCAATACATTGTAATTTGTCCTGACAATGACTTAATCTTCCATTTGCAGCATGTAAGTGCCTCAGTGTCACATGCAAAGGAACATGTGATCACAGAGCCAGCTGTGCTGTGGCCTGTATTATTCCAGTGACCCAACCTGAAATGGCTCCACAGCAGGTCATTTATTATCGTCAGAGCTGCTGGTCTTGTCTGCCTCTCTGAGACACAGGGAGGGGGCTCAGAGGGGTGTTTCCCACTTTTAAATACAAGCAGGATTCCCTATTCTATTTTGGGCTCAGTGCTAACCAGTCCTCTGAGCCTACAGAGCACCACACACACTAGTGAGTCATGTAGTTCAAGACAAATTAAAGCTGGGATACCCGATTTTCATGCTACAAATGAGGAAGATGATCTAAATGTAAATGTAAATGTAAATGTAAATCTAAATGTAAATCTAAATCTAAAAGTAGTTCCTAGCTCTTAAATATAATAAAATAAAATATCACATGTGGCTGCAACTTGGCAAATTTGTAGAATCACAAAAGTCTAATATAAGGATGTTTTAATATTACCACCTCGAGTATTTTAAAGGTCTCTATAAATAAAGTTGAATTGATTGATCGAACAAGCTCATTCATTTCACACGCATCAATGAAATGAACAAATCTGACTGCATGATCATGTTTGGCCGGGTTTGAGGCACAACAGAGGTCACGGGGAGCAAACTGAAATCAATCTGGATAAAAAAAAAATACAGAGAAAAAAAATACAGAGAAAAATACAGAAAATTCACCAGGCAACCAAGCTCCTTTTCTTTTGCAGACAGTGAGTAGTGTGGGTGAAGTCGTACCCAGAAAACACATTCCAAGTATAGGCCAATACTGAACTTGAAATAATAATGAGGTTTTTTGAGCTTCAGAAGTGTTGTATTTAGATTTTACTTCAATACAAGTGAGTGAAATTTGTGCTAAATGAAAAAAAAAAAAAGTCTTTAATATAAGCGCATGGTTTAAGCTTCATTGCTGTCTTTCCTTTTGCCTATTTTCCTTCTCCTTCTGTGTCCCTGGAGTGCAGTGGTCTAAGTATTTCACTGATTTGTTTAATGAAGTGCCAAAACGCAGTTGGGCATGCTTCCTCTCAGCACAGATACACAGCGACGTGAGGATATGCTTGGGTTCATCTCAGGAAGGCCTGGTCTGTATGGAACTGTTTGGGCAATAACAAGTCGAATCCAAGTAACAATATTTACCACAGCGCTCCTCTGGAATCGCAGAAAGCCCCAATTAGCCATATTGATGACGGCCGAGCAGTGCGATGCATCATCCCGGTGGCATAGGGTTTGTGTAACATCCAAGGCGAAAAAGAAAATATCCAAATGTACATGTGTTTGCTTTTTTGGTGGTGCAATGTGGAGAGAAATGCATGCAGGCTACACTACACAGGACGTCCAGCCGCCATTTGTCCTTGTTGTTGATTTGTGTTCTTTTATGACTTATATTGTGCAATAAATCACAGCATCACGTTCATGAAGTCATTTACGCTACATTTCCAACTGCAAGCCAGTTTTTTGATTAGGGCTGTAAATCTTTTTCTCTTTTCTCTATACTGTTGACAAATGTTCCTCAAAAATAATACATTACTGTCCCATAAGTCGGCCTATTCACACTGACACGATGCAGTAAAGCGGGGAAAGGGCTGCACTGTCTTTTATTTAAAGTTAAGAACATTTCAGAAAGTCACAAAGCAAACATTTCAAGCTTGATTTTGCCACCAAGGATTAGACTTGATCATCAACACTGATACTGATTCCTCGGTGATAGTAAGAACACTCCTAAATGCCTAAAACGTTTAATCATTTTATTATGACCAACAATATATTCCAACACTGAACACCTTCACACTTTTCATAAAATGTTTCCTTTAATTTTACAAAAGTTCATCATATAATTAGCTTAATTATGTTTGTGCCACTCTATTACTCTTGCTCTGTTTCTCCATCTCATTACTCTTACAATAACATCTAAATCAGAAAAGTATACACGTTTCTGCTGCAACACAATGCACTGGGGGATAAGCCCAATCCTAACACGTTTCAAATTCAAATTTCTCCTGACATTCCAGTGCCCCTATACTCAGCTCAGATGTCGGAAAATAACTCCAAGGAACTCCGTGCATTATTCCCAGGAAGAAAAACACCGTGTATAGCAGGTGGATGTGGGGGATTTTTGTGCAGATTTGGAAGTAATGTCTGGTGGCAATTAGGTGTAATACAGGATGTCAAAGCCACTAGCCGCTAGCCTCAGATATCTTCTGTCTAATGTTAGCTTTACACATTCACTGCGGCATATGGCTCCGACAGTGCAGCCCCAGGCCAAATTAGTTAAAGCTATTACCTCCCTTCTCTGTGTGGCAAAGACTTGCTAAAAATGATGGTAAAGTCTGGAAACAAAGAGGAACTACCAGGGCCTTCAGGCCTTCACAGAAGGCCCAAACATTTCAGTCTTTATATGTTAAGTTTTTTGTTATATTAAGTATTATATTGCACAAAATGCAATCAATAAAATGTAATTCTATAAAAAATATTGTAAAT
>JACN01100988.1:0-11984 GCA_000787155.1 Scartelaos histophorus | reverse complement strand
ATTAAATTTCCTTATTATTTAATTATAGTTTTTTTTGTTTGTTTGCATGTGTTTTTGTCTTTTGTTTTTTTACAATGAAACCTTGAAAAATACGTATTCCACTGTAAGCAGACCTACCTCTCCACAAACTGGACCTGTAACATGACGTGGTGCTTTTGTCCATGGAAATACGTTTAATATCATATCATATCATAGTGAAAGTTATGCAGTGCACCATTAAATTAAAAATACACCCTTTAAATGTATCACAGACACACTGTTCTTACATTGCTTCTTGTATTTCTTTAGTGCACGTAAATTTAACATCCTCGGCACCAACACCAAAGTCATGAACATGGAGGAGTCCAACAATGGGAGTCTGTCTGCAGAATTCAAACACTTGGTGAGTTATAAATTAAAACTTAGGCTACGCTTTGGAATTCATTCAGTCATCTTAAAATGTGTGTTATTGTTTCACCAGCTTTGCAAACCAATCTAGGTCACCACATCTAAAACATTCTGCATATTTAACCACTTTAAACATTACTTGACTTAAGGCCTATTCATACTTCATAAGACGTAAGAACTTGTTCTTGTTCCCAGGTCCGAAAATTATGTCATATTTTTGGCCAACTCCTGTTTGGCACTTCTTACATGTTGTTCTCGACACCAGTTTGGCAGCCGAACATCTGAAATGTCAGAGCCCAGTCAAACTTTGTTCTTGAACCTTAAGAAGAAAGTGTTTATGTCTTATGAAGTATGAATAGGCCTTAAGCCTCGGGTTATCAAACATATCAAAAGTGAGATACTTGTCTAGTATAAAGTTTCTAGTGTCTAGTATCTCATGTACATTTGAGCATGTATCATACTAAAACAAGTCACACTCACAGGACAGAAATGAAGCTTTTCTAAATAGTTTTAGAATGATCTTGAGCTGAATCAGAACAAGTATAAGAGCACATAGACTAGAGTACTCCAAATACTCCAATGGACCACAGCGGAAACTACCTGCACCACAGGGATTACACAGATCTAAGGCCACATGGGAACATAAAAGAAAGTATCATTGTAGAACTGGAATCAGCATTGAGTATCGAGCTTATTTTAAGTCAAGTTTGAGATTTCAGTATCATGACAAAGAAAAAGTCGCACTTGCCTTTCTGTGAAAACGATTTAAAGCACGACCGTTATGTAACCGAGAAGTGAGTTTTGTAAAGCAAGTGAAAGTGTCAGTTGAAGAGTCCTGTTGCACTCACGTCCTGTCTTTCTTCAGACCCTGAGGGAGCAGAGGTGTGGTAACGGCGGCCGCACTAACAGTGATGTAAGACCTCTGTGCATTTCGTCATGATGTCATTGTTTCAATATTAAAGCTTGATTCATAACGTGTCTCACACTCTACAGGCGTCTTTAATCGTCACAGAAGAGCTCCACCTCATCACCTTTGAAACAGAAGTCTATCATCAGGGCCTGAAGATTGATCTCGAGGTGAGCACAATCTTTACAAAACAAATACTGGAAGTTTGGACCACAGTGGTGCAGTGGGTTAAGTGTTCACCCACTAACCAGAGAGTAGCAAGGTCACTGTATTTTTTGTCATACATTTAACGCAAAACTGAATGTAATAATTGGATCGGAACATCAAATCACTAATGCTGCGTTCACTTGTGTTGGTTTGGCTCTGATCTAGTCCCGATGTAGTCTTGGTCCTGTTTGAGTCCTGAATTAGTCCCAGGTTCAGTCCCAGTTTAATCCCAATTTTGTGTATGAGAACACACTCTTAAATCTTGATTATACTGTCACATTGTTGTTTTTGGGGTTAGGTTTAGTTATAGTTTGATCCATCTTTCCGATACCAATGTTGATACTATAAATGTAACTATCTGGCAACACCCGATATCAACCGATACCAGTGTAGAGACGTCAAACAGCTTTTATTTCATTTAAACTAAAATAAATTAAGATAAAACTGATCCAAATGTGTTAAGTAGTTGTTCTGTAGTTACATGAGAGATAAATAATAAGTTTGTGTAAATATAACTTCAAACATTCAGAGAGTTTCTGGTCCAAAGTGAACAGTTTTTTTACATTAATGCATCTGTCCAACCAATATATCGGCTGAATCGATATTTAGAATCCGATATCTGATCCAGCAATTTTTAATATCCTACAACAGTATCGGATTGGTGCATTAAAATGGTGTACTATTATTTTTTTATAATAGTGGACAATATAACGATATAAAATAAAAATAAAAATTCAAATCTACTTTCCCCACTTGCTATTGGTCAGCCCCTGCAGCTCTGAGTGAGTGACAGGTGGATTTAACCAATCACAGCGAAGTGTGAACTCAGATCTCGTTACCGAAACCAATATAAAACAAAGAGAACAGGAATTTTGAAGAAAATATCGTGATTTATAGGCCCAAACTAAATTATAGAGTTTCTTGACCTAATCTGCCTGTTTTCCTTACGAATTCTGTTTTTTGCAGACCCATTCACTGCCAGTTGTTGTCATCTCCAACATCTGCCAAATGCCAAACGCCTGGGCCTCCATTCTGTGGTACAACATGCTCACCAACCACCCAAAGGTAAGCGAGCGCCCCCTTCTGGACTGTAGGACCCACAGACCCATGTTACGCTATTTTCTGATCTATGTTATAATGACGTTTCCTCATCTCGAACATAACTTGAGTTTTGTTTTATTTCATTCACACAAACCCTGCATATTTAGAAAACACTCTGTTCCACATTGTTTTTAAACTCCTCCTTCACACTAGAATCAATATTTCTGGATAGTTTCAGCCCTGGAATTGCTAAACTTTACTAAACGAAAGGTAAAATGGAGCCGATAACTTCATGACAGACTAATAATTAAGAATTACTCAAACAAAACACAAGTCCAGGTATGTTTTTGATGAGATAACAGCGTTACAACTTGACTAAAAGCTCACAAGAGGCAAGTTTGCGTAGACCCTTCGAGCTTTCATAGTGTTTTGATATTAACTTGAGCTCGTTTGTCCATTCAGAACGTAAACTTCTTCACCAAACCTCCCGTCGGGACTTGGGACCAGGTGGCTGAGGTCCTGAGCTGGCAGTTCTCCGCCACCACCAAAAGGGGCCTCACGATCGAACAGCTCACGACGCTGGCGGAGAAACTTCTGGGTAAGAAAACGAGCAAACATAATCACGTTTGGAGCAACTACGTAAAACTGGCCTCTCTCCTGTTTGCGGTTCAGTTCGGTTCCTTCTTTGGACCATTTGATTCTGTTTTTAAATTATACTGTGGAACATTTAAGGCAAAGCAATAGGCAACCTGAAGAAGTTCCATGGTGCATCTTTACTATACTTAATATACACTTAGATTTAGAGAAAGAAACCAAGAAACCACTTACCCACTCATACCCCAGCACACACAGACACAACCACTCAGACATTCATACCCCAGCACACACAGATAATGGGGGCAAGATACTGTAGGTTAAGTGTCTTGCTCAAGGACGCAATCTATGAATTCACTCTATAATAGTGTTTACTAAAATGACAGACAATACTAAAATCTCAATAGTAAAGAATAGCGATGTTACTCAATACCACTTTTGATACCACAGTTACATTATTGAGTCAATGACGTGACGTGTGTCCAACTGCAATTTATTCAGTTAAAAAGGTTCAAAATTCATAATAATTCCCCACATCCCTGTAGAACCTCTGACCTCCATGGAACCAAATCATTTTTTTCACAAATCATTATTATAGTTATTCTGCATGTTTTTTGTACTTAAAGTGTTAAAATATCATGTGGTGCGACCGTCCGCCCTTAACTGCTGATTTTTAAACTTCTTTAAAATGACTCTAAATCTAATCAAATGTATTTTTTTATTTTTTGTCATATTTTCTGAAGTGTTTTTAGTCCCACACGAAATTTAATCTTTCTTGAATAGATATTTCCCCCATAATATTCAAACAAATATTGTTCGAGCGTGTCCATGTTTTAAAATGTTGTGTTTTCATGTTTTCAGATTTCAATATCATAAAATATCATAGAAATTAAAACAATTTAAAGTTTTTCTCGGTCGCACCACATGACATTTTTTAAGGTCGTAGCCAATTTATGTACATAAAAAAAATGCAAAAAATGTTCAAGATAAATGTCAAACACAGATTTATGCACCTGACATTGTAAATATTTTTAAAAGTTCAGTTGAAACTAATGTTTAAAATTTCCCTGTTGAAAATCTTTACACCTCATTGACCCTATTATTAAACAGTAAAAGTAATGTACTGACTTTTTGACTTCTAGTTTTAGTATTGATTAATATCTGGGTATCAATAGTTCTGACAACACTAATCCATACATAAGAAGTCATATTTCATCACTTCTCTTGTTGTAATGTTTAATTGTAAAACAAACCATATTAACTTTCCCTTACGTCATGTCTAGGACCTTGTGTGAATTACTCTGGCTGCCAAATCACCTGGGCCAAGTTCTGTAAGGTAAAGCGTCTTTTTAAGTCACTTTAGACAATATTCAGTCTCTGTTGTCTGGTTTTATATTGTTGTTTTTGTCTCATTTGCAGGAAAACATGGCTGGGAAGGGCTTTTCTTTCTGGGTGTGGTTAGACAACATCATTGACCTGGTTAAGAAATACATCCTGGCTTTGTGGAACGAAGGGTGAGAGCTTTGTTTGTGGTCATGTGATAGCCCGGAGATTCCCGAAAGTGATGCTATAACTTTCCTTTATGTATTTTTGTCTTGTTGTTCTCGTTATGTAATTCTTTTGTGTGTTTTTGTCTTATTTTTCTAGTTATATCATGGGTTTTATCAGTAAAGAGCGAGAGAGGGCGATCCTGAGCCCCAAACCCCCCGGGACCTTTTTGTTGAGATTCAGTGAAAGCAGCAAAGAAGGCGGCATCACCTTCACATGGGTGGAGAAAGACATCAGCGGTGAGTGGGGGAATATAGGGCGGGGTCTCGTGAAAAAACTAAAATGTAAAAAATATCATATCAATTTCATTCTGTTCTATTAAAACAAATACAATGCAGATCAATATGAGATCAGGATGAGACCAGATGATGAGATTACAAAGGAAAGCTTACTGCTCTACTAAGGCTAGAGGATATGACTTCTCTTGTATTTATTTATCAGGATTTTAGATTCTTTTATTTTGTATTTTGTATTTTGTATCTTGTATTTTGGCCGAGAGAGGATTTTTTTCCCCATAGAGCGCAGTATAAACATTAACTGCTCGCGGGACCTGCAACTTTAAAAAATGTAGAATTTTGTGGTGATTTGTACCTATTTTCAATAAAAATAATAATAGGTAATAATGCCTTATGTCTTACAGAGCACATTTCAGGCGCTCAGGGTCACTTTACAGTTTCATGCATTATTCATTCACTCCACACTTGGTTGTGGGACAGACTGACCATCGGCCCCTCTGACCACCACTAACATTGATCATATTAGCTAATATGGGTGAAGTGTCTTGCCTAAGGACCCAACAACCTGGCATCTCTCTGTCCCACCAGGCCTTCCCAGTGGTCCCCATCCAAGTACTGACCAGGCCTGGCTCTGCTTAGTTTCTGAGATCAGACAGGATCAGGCTTTTTAGCGTTTGAGTTTGTGCATTGAAGATGAGGCGTAATGTGAGATGAAGTAGAGACGTGGAGACCAGCAAACCCACCGTATCCTAACTTGTAACTTTATTCTTTTCCAGGTAAGACACAGATCCAGTCGGTGGAGCCTTACACCAAACAGCAGCTCAACAACATGTCCTTCGCTGACATCATCATGGGATACAAGATCATGGACGCCACCAACATCCTGGTCTCTCCGCTGGTCTATCTGTACCCAGACATCCCCAAAGAGGACGCCTTTGGCAAATACTGCAGACCAGAGTCAGCTCCCGAGCCGGACATGCCAGGAGACTCCACCAGCAGTAAGTCCAGACTGCATCTACAGCACCTCATTTTAATGCATATTTTAAAGTATTGTAGAAATAACAGGAGATGAAAATACCACAGAAATTCTCGATTTCAGTTCTAAGGAATAGACTGGATACTTGATACTGATTTGAATATTATGACGTTAGAATGTGATTTTCAACATTAAATCATAGTAATTTCTTTCTTATCGCCATGTGATGTACTCGTCTATTTACTTTTACACTTGTTCTGATACAGCTCAGGATCATTCTAAAGCTTCAGGAAAGGGTCATTTCTGTCCTGTGACTTTTTTAAATCGATACCTGCTCAAATGAGTATCTAGTTTTAGTATAATATAGTATCTGATTTTCAATACTTTTGAAAACCCTAACATTTAATTTATAGTTTTCAGATTTTTTACAGGAATATTGTTGCTCTCTTAGGTTACGTTATATGACGTTTAATTAGAAGTAGTAGTATGTAGTAGTATGTAGTAGTATGTAGTATTCTGGCGATATCTTACCCATGACATAATTTTCAGATATTAAAAGTGAGTAACTTTTCCGATGGAGGGTCTGTCAGATTCTTTTTATTCATGGAAATGTTATTGCTTTGCCTTGAATGTTCCACAGTATGGCATTAAGCCTTTCTATCGTCATGGAGACCAAACCAGACCAAGTTACAGGTCAGATCTGTGGACAGTCAGAATGTCTGTTTTTCTCTGTATTTTTGAGCTGTCAAACCATCTATAATTGAATAAATGTAAAGTGGAGCTGTTTAAAGTCACAATGTGGAACATTCCAGGCAGAGCAGTGATCATGAACAACAGACCTGTGTTCTGGCTTTGTTTAGTCCTGTTTTAATCTTGCTAACTGGCTCATTGTTTTCTGTTACAGTAATCCAGCCGTATTTGAAGACCAAGTTCATCTGCGTTACCCCGTGAGTATCTCGTGTTTCGTCAAAACCAAAACTGTGTCAAATTCGACATATGTTACACAATTCTTTACTACAAATCAAGTTGTGCCTGAAATCGTGCCACTCAGCAAAAGAGGTTCCTTTTTTCAGAGAGAAAATAACGGAAAGTCAGTTTTGTTTTCGCTGGCCCTAAAGTGAACTCGTAGTTTCCACTGTGCTCTTTTCTATTGTCTCGCTACAGTTTAGATGTTGCTTCTGGTAATGAGAGGAAACCATTTGCCCCCATTGAGACGCGCCTCTTCTTGAGAACCAAGATACTATTTTAAAGCTGTATTGTGTAACTTTTCCGGTGGAGAGTCTGTCAAATCCTTTTCTTCAATGAGATATTATTGCTTTGTCTAGAATGTTTCACAGTATAATAAGAATAATGATAATGCGCTTCTTTTGGACACGGTATGAATTTAAACCTTTTTGTCGTCATGGAGACCAAACCAGACCAAGTTACAGATCAGATCTGTGGAGAGGCGACCCCGCTCGCAGTCAGAAAGCCTGTTTTTCTAGGAGTTTCTAAGCTATAAAAGCACCTGTAGTTGAATAAATGTAAAGTAGAGCTGTTTAATGTCACACTGTGGAACATTCCTGGCAGAGCAATGACACGACAAGTTACACAGTGCACAAACAAATAAAACAAACAGACAAACTTAGTAATCACAACTATTTGACTGTTAAAAGAATGATCTGCTTGTCAAATAATCGTTATCTGGACTTTGAAACGTCAATGGGACAAAAAGTGAACGTGTAAATTGTTCGTTTTGGGTGAAAAAAATTATTAAACCTGTGAATATAATCTATCTAAAAGTTCTTAAAAGTTCTATATTACACCAAACTGATTTCTAAGCCATGTTATAATGTTGTTACCTCCTCAAAAACAGACCTGGAGTTGAGTTTCGTTTCATTCATGCACATTTGAGTAAACTTTATGATTATTCCAAAGCTTAAAATGCTCCGTTCCACCTTGTGATGTCATGAAGTGGTAGTTTTCACCTTTTGTACAATAGAAATCGGCATTTCCAGGGCTGAAATGATCCGAGTGATTCTAGTGAAGGTGTGTGGAGGTTAAAAACGCAGTGGAGCACTTCCTGTATTACCACGTGACATCACAAAGTGGAAGAGAGAAGAGCTCTGTGTGCAGGATTTGTGTGTTAAATGTGTGTGAATAAAACAAAACGCAACTCTGAGACATTATAACACAGATCAGACAATAGTGTAATATGGGCCCTTTAAATGACATCACTTCTTTATCTTATATTCACAGACCTTTTGTGACACGATGCGATAATGTTGGACAATACCGCTCGGTTTTGGTCGATAGGACGTGTCTAGATCTTGTCATGTCCCTTGACGAGACGCTTACGACTGGTTGGAACAGACAGAAATGCAGGGAACTTGAAGAGCTGAGGCTGAAGTGGCAAATCAGACAATGTGATTTCAATTAACTGGACAGGAGTTTGTGCTTGAGTGGTTCACAGAAGAAGTGCAAGGTGCTAAATTTGGAAATAATGTATAAGTCAGTGAGTCCTTAACCCTTTTCAGTCGGGTCCTTTTATTTAGCATTGAATTCTGCATAAAAAAACCTGCCAAATGATATTGATACTTTGCAGTGAAGGTGTATAGACGTGTTTTAAATGCAGTTTTTGCCACAGACGTCCTACTGTAGCACCTGATTTTCGCAGCGTTCTCTTAACTCAGCACTAACCAGGCCTGGTCCTGCGTCTCAAATCTGCCGAGATGAGGCTTCCACAATCTGCTATTGCCACAGTTCGGCGTCTTCAACCTTTTTCCTCCTGCGAGCTACTTTTCGTCAAATTTTTCGTGAAATTTTGTAAAAAATAATAGCCATGGTACACTGAAGATGAGGTACAGGTAGATGTCTATAAAATATTACCCATTATCCAGTTATAAGTGCACAAAAATAGGCATCAAAACCATATATTTACAGAGAAAATAGGCATTAAAGCAATCAAATTTGAGTTATTCAGCGCAACATGTATAATTCAGAGATCCCTGGGCGGTTAAGAGCTCCTGAGCTACAGGTTGGAGACCACTGCCCCAAGGGAAGGACGTTGGCATCAGCTGCAAAGTATCAACACATAAAATCTTTCAAAAGGAACGGCCCCCGACATAATCTAGTTACGCAGGAATTAAACTGATCATAGAAAATACTGATGAGATTATGGGTAGCGACGCGGGTCTGGGGCCTTGTGGGTTTTGCTGAGAGAGGTGTGATGTCGTTGTAGGTGCCCCTCGGTGTTCATGGACCTACCGGACAGTGACCTGCTTGGGAACGGATTCCCAGGGTAGGCCCAGGGTCCCGGGGGCGAGGAGAGGAGGGCGGGGGGCATGCAGGGGGTCTGTCTGTCTGTGTGATGTTTAGTTTACAAAACCATCCTCCCGTCTGTCCGTCAAATCATCCTCTGTCATTTCACTTTTTTTTTTTAGATTTTAGAGGGATTCACTTCCATCCACTAATGTCAGGAAAAAACATCGAAATTAGGGATGCACCGTGCGCTAATACAAAAAATACCTCCAAATATCAGCCAAGATCCTGGTTGTAATTCAGATCAGAATGTTTCAACTTGTTTTTGCAAAGCTGTTCTATCGTTTTTTTGAGCGATAAAAAAAACAGCTACATAACAGATTTCAATGAGTTTTAAAGGAATAAATGTTGTTTTCAGTTTTTGCACTGGTATCGGTTGATATCGAGTAAAGAGATTGCGCTGAAATCGGTATCAGAACTGAGAAAGCTTAATCGGTGCATCCCTAATCGATATTTTAGTATAATAATGTAGACAGAAAGGACTTCTACTGTAATAAAAGTGATTCTGATGTAACGTGTATATAGATGATCATGTTACAGGATTTGGCAAAAAATTCTGTGTTTTTTTATTTTTTATTTTATTTTTTTAAACAAAAATAAATATGGCTTTCAATATTAAATTCACAAACATAAACAAGAATTATTTTTTTTTAATATATATTTTTTTTATCTTTTTAACACATGTACTGAAAGATAACTTCAGCTCTTGTCTATTGTACAACCCAAACGTTTCATTTGACATATGGGATTAGAATTGCCTGTCCGATTCACTCATTCACTCCCATTTCCTAAGCTGTGTGGACTTCTGTCATTAACAACACTTCAGTTTGGTGGTTGCTGCTTGTCTGTGTAGAAATTAGAACCTGGACACCGCATGTTTTTCTCTCACTGGGGTCTGTACGACGCATTTATCGCATTCAGATAAATGTCCGGCTGATTCTCTCACTGTCCCCAAACGCACACGTGGTTCCGTGTTTGTCTGTTAGACCTTTGAGCATGTTCTGTGAAGCCCGTCTGTTGTGTTTTTGTATTAAAAATGTTCCGTGTTTTTGTGTTTTCTTGCAGTACAAATTCAGGAAACACCAGTGATCTGTTCCCCATGTCTCCACGTACACTGGACTCTCTCATGCACAACGAGGCCGAGGCCAGTCAAGGGCATCTGGGTGAGTCTCTCTGCCAGTTTATCTAGGGAAAAAACTATATTAACACATGATTCCTACATTATTTTAACTTGGGCTTTACTTCACCATAGTCACTTTAAATAATTTAGACTTATTTATATAAAATAATCACCTTCTATTAGAGGAAAACAATCTTGTGAGACTGTTTTCCATTTACTTTACTGCACAAAAAGACTGTGTTTCCGAAAAAAAAGCTCTACTACTCCAACAAAAATATTAAATTAGAACATGTCAGGCCAAAACTGCAAACGGGAACCCACAATTATTTGATTAAAATCTCGTTTTGTCTCATTTTTGTGGATCTTAATCTTGCGTCTTGTGGAAATTCTCTACCTTCCATATTAAGTCTTTACATAATAACACAAAACTAAGTGTTATTTTAGCAGCCGAGAGTAGTTATAGATGTTTTTTTGATTACCCCACTCTTCAAATACGAGTTTGTGGAGCTGATCATGACTTAAATAATACAATTTATTATTATTTGCCATCTCATACATATAATATTTAAATGGAAGCAACTACACTAATAAAATAAAGACCATGATAACAAAATCCTTCCAAATTAAGCTGTAAATATAAGGTTTTGGTTTGAACTTGTGAGTTTTATTGCGACATCCCTGCCCCGTCCCTGGCCTCAGACACTGTGAGAACCCCTGGCAAACGTAGATAACAGTGTCCCGATAACAACAACTGCGATTATTAAATGCATAAAGCGCTCGGTGCACGGCGGTGTTAAGCGTCGGAGCTAAGCTAACGTCTCAAAAGCGGCCGGGTGTGTTTTACGGAGGAGCTGCAGGTCGTATCACAAGACGATGGGGGAGATTACGGACGTTATCTTGGTTAGATTTTGGTTTATTCTGCAGCGGGAAGCGAAAATGCGCTGGTTTCTTTGGCCTCCGTGACATGTGCTCGTCCGTGTGAGGTTAAAATGTGCATATTTAACCCTGTGATAAATGTGTGTTTGGGTAAAAAAAAAGTGAATAACAAGCCGTAAATAATGATAAAGCTGCTACATTTGTTATTAATTGTAAGAGTTTATGTGTTAACTTTGATCCAGTATAAATTATTTCTACAAATCGGGCTTTGCAGATGGAAATTTAGCTCAAATCTTTTGCTCAACATCTGTTTTTTTTTAGATTAAAGGCCCCATATTGTGCTATTTTCCGTGTTATAATGTTGTTTCCTCATCACAAACAGACCTGGAGTTGTGTTTTGTTGTATTCACACATGTTTAACCTGCTCATAACACTGCGTTCCACCTTGTGATGTCAACATGTTTAACGCACAAAACATTTTGTTCCACCTTGTGATGTCACGCTCCACTGCGTTTTTAAACCCCACACGCCTTCACTAGAAGTATTTGGAACATTTCTGCTGTGGTATTTCCAGTTCTGCTAAACTAAAGATGAAGGAAAACCGACCACTTTATGACATCACGAGGTGGAACGCAGCATTTTGAGGTTAATTAAACACGCATGAATTAAGCAAAACGCAACTCCAGGTCTGTTTTTGGGGAAGAAACAACATTATAACAGGATTTAAAGCTCACAAGAGTCAGTTTTGATTAATATATGAGCTTTCTTTTTGGCCTGGCAAAAGGACACTTT
>KN488834.1:20860-35435 GCA_000787155.1 Scartelaos histophorus | reverse complement strand
ATTATTATTATTATTATTATTCAAAATGCCCATGAAATGTCAGTGTATTCCTTCAGACAAAGACTGTTCTTGTTTGTTAGTAGAATACTGTATAACTCAAAACCTGAATATAGTAATAAAATATTTGTTTATTGCTTTTTCAATCAGTCTATGTGGTGTTAAGCTATATATTTATGAGCGGAAAAGAGCGTTTTGGAGCTGTGTAAGATGAATATCAAGTATATAATGTAAATAAAATTACAAAAATGCTGCAGTAAAATCAGATAAAAAAAGCGCTGTAGTACTGACCCTGGGCAGCAGACGTATGGCCTGGAGGAGTCGTTGTCTGTGGGCAGAGTTAAGGATCCCAATCTCCAGCAAGTCCTGGTCCTCCACCACATTACTGCCCTGAAAGTAAACAAAAATGGTATAAGTATCTCTGCAGCACAGCAATGGTAGGAGTTATCTTTTAAGGATGGTCCGAGATGGTTTAAGCCCTTCAGATTGTACTTTCATCATGATTATGAGACTATTTCTTTTGTGGAGATGCACACCCACTCACAGTAAGGACGCAAGGTTTTCAAAGCAAACATAACAACAAAAGCATTTATTTGCGTCTATTTCATGGCTAAAAAGTCACCTACTGTTTCGTTAAATACATAAAAAACTTTTAGTATGAACAAAATGAACAAACACAACTCCAAAAATCTCATTAATTAATACAACGACAAATGAACAACTGCTGCGAAACAATGAGTGCGTCACAGAGGTTTATGTCGTCAGCCCTGAGCCCATTCACAAAACACAAACACACAGCAGGTCTGCATGAGCCACAGTTTCACCTTTAATTAATCCAGTGGCAGCCATTGGAGACCTATCAGTCCCCCTCCTGTAGAGAGGCAGACAGAGCAGGCTTCATACTTGCACATAATTAAAGGTGAGAGAGGAGGGAGCTGAGGTGGAGATGTGCAGAGCATTCACAGAGCTGCTGTACAGGCAAAACTGACTCCCAAAACTGTCACTAATACAGACAGTGACACTAGAGAAGGGGAGTAATTGGTGCAATAGTCATAGATAAATATAGAGTGCAGACAGGGCATGTGGATACAGTCCAAGCACCATCAACACAGCTGTCACACAAGACTGAAAGGTGACATTTACTAGTCAGACCAAACACACATGAAGGAGCAAGATACAAGATTGGAGTGTCCCTACAATGGGCTTTCAAATCAAAGTCATAAAAACAGTCTGACATTTTAACTCAATATATGAGATAGCTATCTGCCAGTCTGAATCCACAATAGACAGAGAAATACTCTAAGGAGCACAGTTTAGGTAGTTTACTATACAGTGTTGACTGTACAATATAACTATATAATGACTTTACGGGTGGGGGGTTAGACACCTGCTTGTCTACATGAAGATGTGATTGTTCTACCATTGTTTTTTCCATAGAGACAAGCAGGTGAGATCACAGTGCCAAGTTACTAGTCAGATCTGGGGAGAGATGCCCCTACTCACAGAAATAATGTATGTTTTATGTTTTTCAAGGTATTTTCACTCATATATTACACATAGATATATAAATGCTGGGTAGATATGGTAGATACATGTAATGCCAGACTATGGAACATACCAGTAAAAGCAATAGCATCTTCATGCAGACAAGCAGGTGGTGGACACTCAACCAGAAAAGTTACATAGTTCATGTTTAATTGGATATTAATGGTGTTAATCACCATTTTTTTATACAGAAAAGCTGGGTCATGAAGGGGCTCCAGCATAAAACATACAATATGGAAATTTGCAAAATAATGTCATTTGTGAAGCATTTCTAGAAAAAAATAATATTGTTATTCTGAATCCCATTTATATCACATGTACAATAAATACTTTAAATCACTCAAATAATTCAATAATTTCTATTGCAGGAATCGTTTTACTTATCCTTCATGAATAATAATGGGGATTTACATTGCATTTAAATGTTCTTCTATTTAAACTTCATATCAATTATTCAAGATATAGATAATATAGATATAATACTGCTCTCTTTCCAAACAGTGCCTTTTGCATTAATCAATATATCAGGAGGCAGCTGCTGACTTCTGCACTGCAACAACCTGTTCCACCCTTTGGCTGAGAGGAGTTCATAGATCAGCTCCCAGTCTGTTTGACACAGCTCTGAGGAGACTGGGCAGGGAGCTACTGCAACTTCACAGCACAATAATGAGACAAGAAGTCGGCGAGAGAGGGAGTGTGGAGCTCAAAAAGCAAGACTAATTGTTCCCTGTTGGAGGCCGGGTAAAAAGAGCCAGATTTCCTTAATGTTTATTTCATTTCTCCAAAGCTTTCCAGTCTAAATTTCCTTGAAGCAGAAGTAATCACTAGATGTTCTTTGTGTGACCAGTGTCAGAAAAGTGGAGCTTTTGAACAACACATTTGTTTATACAAAACTAGGCCAGTTTCACCAGGACGGCGCAGTATACATCACAACAGGTATACCCTCCATAGCATCTCGCAAGTGAGTGAGAAAAAACATCTTTAAGCTTGTAATTTCCACTATCAGCACCTCACACTGCTGCATTATATATGCCATATTTCACAATCATTCATGTTTAAGTACAGCCAGAGGACTATGCAAGGTGAACAGGCCACTTAGCTGCAGACTGAAGCTATAAAGAAGACAGAGTTGAGAGCCAATTAGAGCCAAGGTGTACAACATATATCACCGATGCAAAGTGGGTGGGAAATAAGGACGTCTCCGCTCAAAGCTCATTAAATTGATTTTTCCAGTAGATGGCAAAATGTGCAAAATTTAAATTAACGGGTAAATTACACCGTCCTGTAGCGAGGCAAAAATCATATACAGTGAATAGTATATCATGACTACTTATCTGTGTGTTGTCCTATACACTACAAGACTGTCAGAGTTAGAAAGAAGTATGTTGATTATGATGATTATTTCTTTCTTTATTTATTTCGTATTTCTTATTCTGTAAGGTACTTTGAATTACTTTATGTACGAATTGTGCTATACGAATAAACTTCCTTTGCTTTGCCAACAGAAAGGGGTTGATTATCTTAAAGCTGGAAACTTGTTCTGTTGTTATGTTCTTGGGCAATACACTCCAGGTTATAAGCAAACAATGTCCATACGTCCCATGTGTAACTGAAAGGTAAATGAATAATTGCCATATACTTCTTGAAACAGTCCACTGTGATTGTCTAGCCAAGTTTAATCCAGACTAATTCAATGTGCAATTGTTCTGGTGGACTAATATTTGGTAATGTCGGACTTCATCTTTGAAAGCATCAAAATGCCATAGCGGGGATGCTGAAGTACAGAAACATGCTTTGATTTTACTTTATTTACACTTGAGAGCTTTTCTCCGATCCTATTTCCACTCTGCCTTCAGTCCCTCGTGTACAATGTATTTATACACACAATGTTATTTTCCAATGTCCTTCACAAAATGATGGCCTCTATGACAACTGAGTCACCTCTTTTCACTTGTCCATCAATCCAGAAACACTTGACCTCTATCAGTTGTTGAACTGCGTGGGCAGTAACTGTAGATTGAAAGAATCCTATACAGTTTACACCATGTCATCTCATCAGCCGGACGAGGAAATTGTACCAAACCATTGCTCTGAATTAACCTGAGACACTAACTTCTTTTAAGACATGGTTGCTTTTTTAAGTTAGTAGCTAAAACTTGGAAAACATGCATACTGCCTGCATGTCTAAAACGCAGTCCAGAATACAAACTGGATTGTGATGCACTGTTTATTTTGACACGATTCTGTCTAGACTTCTATTATAACGATGATGAACAATCCACTGTGGTCATTATTCATTCACTCCAGACTCGGTGGTGATAAGATACTTCTATAGATACGGCCGACTGACGGAAGCAGGCGGCCGATCTGTTTCATCTGCCCCATTGACCGCCAATCACTCACACACTCACACACTCACACACTCACACTACTTCAGCACTAGGCAAGGTGGGTGTCAGTGCCTTGCTTGAGGACAAGACAGTATGTGCTGATCCGAGCAGGGAACCTTGGAGTAGATAAATGGAGTAGAGAAGTCAAAGTATCAATTAACTAACTAGTATATGTCCCATTCACTAACAGTTATTATAGCGAGAAATAGATTTGGATTAATGATTTGCATTATTCACCTCTCTCCATCTGTCAATGTTATAAAGTTATGCTTACTCTGTGCTAATTCCCACACTTGAAAAACTGTAAGTAACAATCTGTCTTCCCAATAATTATTTCCAAGGTTACAATATGTTAACAATTTATATCAAGACAATAATACAAGGAGGAAAAGTGGAGATGGTAAAATTAACTCTTGAACAAAAGACTACATCTGTGTTTTTCTGATCTGAAGGATTTCACATTAGCTTAGTTTAGTTTATTTGTTTAGTTATCAGGGACAGTGAGAGAGCAGAACTGCTAAAAGTTGATGTACCAATAAGTACTGATGCTAAAAACCAGTTCTTCTTTTCAGCTAGATTTATGCTAGTGGCTTGAACTATAATAATTCTTTTCTTTTCCATGGTAAAGGTCAAAAAAGCAAACACATTTTAGACTTTTCACTATAGTACTTTTAGGTCATTATTCTGTGGACTAGCCTCATTTGTCACTTGTCTGCTCATTGTTTTGCCAATAAAGGGTTATTGATTTCTAAGCTTTGCAAGGAGCACAAAGGGGTAAAAAACTAAAGCCTAAAGATTAAGCAAGGAATACAGTTTGTACAGTAGTAGCAGCAGACGTAATGCTGCCTCCTACACTTCATAGACGACCCAGTTTGAGTGACGTGTTTCGCAGGGAAATATGGTGCGAACGGCATCTCAACACACTGACCACGTGTTGAGGGCACACAACACGAGCCAGACTCCAAAGCTGTGATTTCCACTGGTTGCTACGGTAACCAGTAAAAACCAGGATCAGACGGTGTATTTCCAACTGCACTTGCAAACATACATGATAGCATATGAGCCGCCTACATGCATGCCCGTGTAGCCTTATGTCAAGATTGTTAAGAAGCTCCCATTGTGAGATTAGGTTTCGCGTTTTACGGCGTGGAGCTTCACCTCGCTCCACGTATAAATCTGTTGGTCAATCTGTGAGCCAGATAAGGAGACATTTCCTTGCATCCTTGTTTGCACTGATGAGGAATATTCAGTTTTTAAAATATTACATCAAAAACAATCTATTTAAAAAGTCACACTTGCATCTAGAAGCAAGAATCTCTCTCCAGTGCATCTCCACCTACATCAAAGCCTGTTAAATGCGTAAATCTCTGAATGGTTCCTCTTGTTACGTCACACAGAACCTGAAATGAAACGAAGGATTCGCCTTCTTCCCAATCCAGAGGCTACAGGTGGTTGCCATGGAGTAATTAAAGTCAAAGGCAATGAAAGATGCGCTAAGCAATGGATGCTGTGTGACTGGTGTATAAGGAAACATTTTGACTGCAGTGGTCATGTACATCTGCAGTGAGATATTGAAGGAGATTTTGCTGAAGAGAAGTGGCGTAGGAGGACCTCACATGGCATCAGTGGGGAGAGGCAGATATGGAGAGAAAGAGAGGAGGAGGAAGTTTGATTGGATATTATCATGGACAAGACACAGTGACAAATTATGATGTGTTAGAGAAAGAAAGAAAAAAAAATAGGTGTGATAGACAAGCATTTGTTGTAGAAATACTCACCATAAATTGCACATTGTCGAAGCCATTGGCCAGCAGGTGGTTTTCATACTGGACCAGACCGATGGAGTCAAGCCACTGGCCCACGGACTGGAGTGGGCAGCGAGGACCTATGAGGGGGTGGAGAGGCAAACGCTTGAGTAGGGAGTAACCGTCCACGCGGTAACAGCGGCAGTCCGGCTGAGACAACTGGCACTGCCACATCATGTTGTGACGGGCAAAGTGACTGTCGAACGAGCCCGCCATGCTTCCCAGGAGTCTTTGAGCAAGGCAGCGGGAGGAGGGTTAAGAGGGGAGGGGCTGGGGGGACAGGTGAGGAGAAAGACCAGAGAGGAGAGGCTAGGCTAAAAGCATGGTGAAGATGGGAAGGTCCAGCATGCAAGACCCAGAAGGTCTACTAAATCCACAGATGGGAAACCGGCTCAAGTTGTATCCACACACGTTGCTCTTGTCCTGGGGGTAAAATCCTGTGTGCGATGCTGAGAGTTGGAGCGGAGGTATAGATCCACGAGCTGCCGTGTTGTCGGTGTGCAGCAGCTGCTTTCCTTTTCAGCTGTTGCGCTCGCTTGGCTGCTCCCTCGAGTGTGTGTGAGACAGAGAGAGAGAGAGAGAAAGAGAGAGAGAAAGAGAGAGAAAGCGAGAGAAAGCGGGAGAGAGACATGCATGTGCTGTACTTTCTCTTTATCAACTACTCCCACTCTCATCTGTATGCTCCTGCAGCCTCTCCTCTCTCTCCCCTGCGCATCCCCTCTCGCTCACCCACTCCGCTCGCTCTCTCACTTCCCTCTGTCTGCCTCGCGTGTGGTGTGGAGCTTCACCCCGCTCTACATATATATGCCTTGGTCGACTGATAATAGACATCACAACAGCACAGGCTCCTTTGTCTGCTTGCCTGGCTCCCTCCCACTAACGCACACGGCATGGCCAGAACACACACACAAGTCCCTGTAAACGTGTGGGTAAGTCCGAATGTCTTTGGCTCTAAGTGGATGCATGCTTCACTGTGGTAACCATGGTTAACAGAGGCGTTTGCATTCACCAATGAAACAAGACAGGGAGAGGGATGGAGGATGGGGGCGTGAGTAGTGAGAGAGGAGAGTGAAGGCAGCAAATATACAGAGAGATTCAAGGTGCACAGGCAAACAGGTTAAATAATTAACTGCACACTAATAAATTGGTATGTACGGCAAAAGATATGCAGCCTGTAATTATTTTCATTATGCATTCATATTTGAGTGCTAGTGCAGCTAAATGTTTATACCTTAATTTGTAAGATTTTGACTGTATTATATAGAGAGAAACAAATGTCAGTGTTGTCAGATCATTTAAAGCATAGATTCCCATCATGCAGTCTGCCTCGCATGTGGTGGAAGATTTAGTACTAATCCTATTGGTCGTAAACAGTATTATACTGTTTCTTTTCTCTTCTGACTTAATCCTGGTTTAGATGTAATTTTGACATTGGTTAGACATGGCATTGATCTAGGTGTACAGAAATATAAAAATGATTGTGTTACTATGGTACATGAGAGACGATGTTGAGCAGATGAAGAAACGAGATGTCACTCCAGGGACAATTGAGTTAGTAATAAGTATTGAGGGAGAAAATATCTGACACTGTAGATTTCATGACATGTATTGACATGATGTATGCAACACTGAAACATTATATACACTGTGTGTATAGTCACGTATTTACCTGAAGTGTCCTCTTTAATGTCCAGCCCGCTGCCAATCCCAGCTCCAATAGAGCTCATAATTTTGTCAATCTGAGACAAAAGGAGAAAGGGGCATAGTTAGACAGGTGTACACCATGTGCAAGAAAAAGACACTTCCAGTAATAAGCCGAACCCCTATTTCTGGATTCAAGTGTCACATAACATGATCATTATGGCGCGTTGAATGTCAGTCATCCCCTTGTGGATTGAAAAAGCGTGGCGGAGCAGACAGGGAGAGGAATTCAGAAAAATGAATGAGGAAACTGGTTTGGACAGAGCTGAAGTGCCCTCATTATACATGAGGTACAGAAGGGGCAGCAGCCATCCCTAACCCCAGACCCCCTCCACCCTCTCCACTGCAGCCTCCATAGCCATTTGGCTGCTTAAAGCAGTATTGAACCTAATAGTGCTTTTATTTAGTATATGCATAGAATACATGTTTGAATTAGCCCATCTCATTGGTCTGCAGAGACAGAAGTGGAAATCTAATCTAAAATATCCATATTTATATGTAGATTAGACAAATTAAAACATTAAAACATAAATGTTATATGAATAGGGTCCCATCACCAATAGAAGTACAGCAAGAACAAATGCATGGTGTAAATAAAATAACAAAGACACTGGTCATATCTCAAAACAGATTCATTTTCATAATGAGGTAGGACAAGAAAAGCAGAGGGTGTCAGAACATTAACTGATGAGTAAAAATGACAGAAGTGTCATGTTGATAAGCAGTGAGCATTTAACCGTCTCACACAGCAATGTTCTACAACAAGATTTAATGTGTATAAAATCTACTACACAGTTTGAAAACAATATTATACAATATATAATGTATAATATAATATATATGTTTTGACAGCATAACTGTGCAGCTGATTCGTTGAATAGGCAATAAGGAGGAAGATTGGATATCCTCGGAACACTGAGGTGTCTCTAGTGAATCACTGATGCTACAAATAGAGCAAGTTTGTTTTTTACCTACTCGACGCCCTTATATCACTCCTAGATCTCCCTGAAGCCATCTTATCTCATCCCCAACTGCTATGCAATTCAACAGTAAAGGTCACCTTAATTGCTGGGAATTATGGGAAACTCCATATGGTAATTTATTACCCTCTGCAAGGCATGTACAGTATTAAAAAAAGAATGCATGGATGCAAATGAGTAATGTCCTCCAACTCACATTAATGACCCATATAAAATTATGAAAGCCAATTATTCCAGAATAGACAAAAACATGTCCTTATGTAACTGGAAAACTAAGAAAACAAACACACAAACAATATGCAAAGATTTGCTGATAGTAACACAATTTAATCTAAGTGGGTAGAAATAACAGATAGAAATATGTGCAATTCAAATTTTTAAAAAGAGAAGAGATTCTAAAAGTGGTCCTGACACTCAAACTGAGCCTAAAACACACAGCCTAAAACACAGAGCCTAAAACACAGAGCCTAAAACACAGAGCCTAAAACACAGAGCCTAAAACACAGAGCCTAAAACACACAGCCTAAAACACAGAGCCTAACACAGAGCCTCTAAAACACAAAGCCTAAAACACAGAGGCTAAAACACAGAGCCTAAAACACAGAGCCTAAAACACAGAGCCTAAAACACAGAGCCTAAAACACAGAGCCTAAAACACAGAGCCTAAAACACAGAGCCTAAAACACAGAGCCTAAAACACAGAGCCTAAAACACAGAGCCTAAAACACAGAGGCTTACACCGCTCAAGTCTTTCTCTTTTTGGTTGACACCCAGAAGCACTGCTCTGGTTACTGAGAAAAATCAATGTGGCACCATCTTGAATTAGAGGAATCATTTGTGCCATAGCAGCCACTAGATCTATGAAAAAAAATCTATTACATTTTTAAGGGTCTATATTGAAAAATGTGTTTAGTATTGATATATAAAGTAATTAACCTCAACTTGACCATCTTTTTTGACCTTTTGTTCACTTGATTGATTTTAAATTTCACTTAAAAGTGAAAAAAATCCATGTACCTCTTCCCACTCGGCTGTGAAGGAGGGTGTCCTCTCCAGTCTTCCCACTGGAGTGGTGCCGTCTCCTGGGCTTGGGCTTTCTGCACTCTGGCCCCGACTGCCAGATCCCCAACTGTGCTCTTCCTTTACAAGACACGACCATTTATGTTTCAGTAAATACTAATCAATAATACAGAGAAAGTTGACCATATATGCAAACCCTTAAACAAGCAGTAAGATCTAGCATCTCTACCACTTTGTTCCTAATGAAATGTTTTCTTTCCTATCAAACAGACTATGTATCGAGCTTAACTTATTAAACATGCATTAAGGAAATGTATTCCAGTGTGTTTCGTGGCGGCTGTTCGGTGTCCCAGATCAGTGGGATATATAATTGGCTGGTTAGCTTATTTCCTGCTCTCTATATTGCACAGCAAAATGTTAATATATAAAAATATGCCTGATAAGTAAAAATGTTGGAGAGTTAAATGTTTGTATGGGTTGTGTTTTATCTTTTTGCTGTAAAATCTTAACATTTAAAAAGTCTTGATCTTGGACAAGGAGCATACTGCTTTGTGAACCCACATAGCCGAATAATTTGTGTATAATGTTCCTTTCGGCATTTAAAGTCTTACCTGAATTGGAGTCACGGCAACTAGATTGGAGTCCGATTTCGACAGAGATTTGGACAGTTGCAGGTCCAGCACACTGCGAGGCATGGACCGCATCCTCCCGAGGGTGCAAGTCCCAGATGAAGCGTCTTTAGCCAGCGTCTCTGACAACTCTCCGTTCTGATTGGATGAATATGAGGGCGGGCGGTCAAGTGTCGCCCACCCCCGAGTTGAGTCTATGTGCTCACAGTTTTTGGGTCGAGCCTGTTCCTGATTGACCTGTGTGTGAAAGATAGTCCTGTACACCACCTGGGGCTTCTTGGGCTCAGTAGCACCCTTTTGTTGGGATAGTTGTGTGTCTGTCCCGGAGTAGATTTGTGTTGGTCCTCCTCCGATAACTATGCTAAAGTCTGGCGTTTGAAGGAAGGTGCTCTGGTGGTCCTGGGAGGCGTACTTGCGAGGTTTGTGGTTGTACAGGTGGTAAGGCGTGTCTGGGGTCTCACAGGCCGGAGAGGATCCATGGAGAAGTCCGGCAAACTCCTCTGGGATGTGGCTCTTGCGACGCTCCTCCAGCAGAGCTGAGGGAGGAGGGGCGGGGGCAGGGGGGTCCCGCTGATACGTGCTGTCGTCTAGAACGAAAAAGCACATAAAAACCTATTAGCTTACAAGTTACATTTGTGACATGTTCTGCCATATTTAGCCTAATAACAGCCAGCTTTCTCAGAAGAGCCCAGGACTGATAGTGAGAAGTAATGGATTATGTCAGCAGAAATCCAGACTGCGTTGGTTGTTACACAAACACAAATGTGCCGAATACCTTTTCATCAATGAACAGCAACCTCGAATTAAACAACAAAATAGGGTCAGAAAAACAGAACAAAACATCTAAAGCTGTGAATAGCGAGATAAGAGCAAGGAACTGTGTGTTTTGCATTTCGTTAGAATTCCTCTGAGGGAGGAATAAAAGAGCTCCAAACTCAAATTTTCCTCACTTTATCCCCTCCTTTCTCCCTCTCTTGGTTTACACAAAGGTGTATGCTTCCGTCTGAACTTGTGCATGGATGCATAAACTCATTGTGTCTCTTGTCACGTTATTCAGGATGTGCTCTGAAAGCCCATGCAGCACATATGTGCATCATAGGGCAATAAGAACTACAAACCTGAACTGACAATATATATTGTTTAATTAAATATAGATGATAAACAATAATATTGAAACCAAACCATAAAGCAGCATTATCCCTAGAAAAGTGGCAATGCATAAATGGCTGAATGTAACACTTTAGTAATAAGATTATATAGTTTTAGCTCATAATTCCTATATTTCCCAATCCTATTGCTAAAATCTTAAAAAATAACCAAAAATTCACCACTGCAAATAAATAAATACTCTTGATAAATACTGACCCCCAAAGATTACAGTTCCACCTGTCACGTATTGACTATAAGATGATTTAGTAATTATCGTGACAGGCCTAATTGTGACAACTCTACATTTTATGTAAATAAGAAAGATCCATATAGATAGGTGTGCCTGTCAGGTTGAATTTTCTCTTACTTCAGGTCAAAGACAAAACACAGTTGATAAAAAATGGCACATATGTAGTATTTTGACATCTATTGAATCCATTGTGCTGCTTCGCCAAAGGCATTTCTGATATAATCATGGATCCTCTTGTCAATCACAAATTCTACACCAAAACCACATGTAATAAATATTTAGCATTTCTTGAAACAAAGGCCATATTTTGTGCAATGAATTCCTCCCACAAATAGAATCTGATTATGTGCAGCTTGGATGAAACCCTCCACTCCATTTTTTATTTCCTGTAGAGTCTGTTATGTTGTGTATAGGCTGAGCATCTGAGTTTTTCACAAGTTTGCAACACTATACCATATAAACCATATAAACTATTAGACTTGGATTTAAACCTAGACAAATTTTATTGATCCCCAATACACAGCAGCTCACACATCACACGGCAATATAAAAACAAAGAGCAAAAATACAAATGGTAATAATAAATTGTCACACTGTTTACCCTCCACTGACCCTCTCTCTTAGCCATAACCACATAATGTAAATTCAGCCTGGCTGCTCCATGTGCAAAGTGTCATGCTATAGTACGATAAGTGCCCTCTGCAAGCCTAGACACTTTTCCGTCCTATTGCATAATATAACCTGACAGTACAGCACATGACAACACAACACACAATAGACTGGGATTAGGAAACGGAAAACTTGGCTTATGGTCATTAAAATCCTGCAGAGTTTGAGAGGAATACGTTTAAGATTAAGTGATGTCCTTTGTAAATTAACACTTAAACACTTAAATGAAAACCCCAATTAACAGCCTTAGATAATGAGAAATGAGTCATAGTGTTATATGGACATTCTGGCCTAAAGCTGAAAGGGCTTTAGCTATGACTAATCCTCACCCATTACAGGATAAACTAAATAAATACCTCTGAACGACTGCCTCAAAATATACTTCCTGTTTGCTTACTTACTTATTCATTTGTTGATGTGTTTATGCTCGCCTCAGTATGTGTCAACTGCAATGTGATTTTCTGTTTGATGTTAAAATTTGCTGTAATAAAAGCGACTACTTGTGACTTTGCGCGCCCTGTTAGTGCAGATGAAGCATTTCAGGAGATTACATAAAGCCTATGTTCTTTCTAGACCCCGAAGGCATCATTGTGCCTCCACAATAGTTTACCTAATGAAGTGATTTTAAGTGGCCAGGCCTCTCTCCAGAACATTGTGTATGTAGTAATTCACATCTCTCTTTCTCGCCATGCTGTTTCTCTTTATAAAAATGAAGATTGCTGGCAACAGGTGAGCCGCTTTTGTTGCCTTGGTAACGCAGACCCAGTGCTGGCATCTCATGGAGTTTTAGGAGCATCTTTGGCCTTTGCAGCGAAAGTGTATGACTGATGAATATAATAAAAGAAACTATATGGCAATAACTACATCTCTGCAAACCATTAAGCGAAATGTATGCAAGTAATGTAAGCATTTTATAGCTGAATGTGTAAAAAGTGGACAAGGAAAACTGATTTATTGCACATTGCTTATGGAATGGAAAATGAAAAATGAAAAATGTCATAACTAAGTGAGATTAAATGGTTTTGATTACTATGTTTAAATAGGAAATAATTACTACTACTATTGCAACATTGCTACAACTAAATATCAAAACCAGAAAATCTTATATATTGCAATGCTCTAATAGACGCGAGCTGCTAAATTAATGAACATGATCGAACAGACGAGTCAAATCCCGATAGCTTTTCATTTCTACAGCCAAACAATCAATATTTTCCCTCAGATTCTGCCTGAAGCTACATAATTCATCATTTCAGAAGCAAAGGCCAGTGGTCTTAGAGATGGAGCTTACCTGGCGGTCCAATGTGTCCAAGAGTAAAAATATACTAAAAACAAAACTCCTACAGCAGCCTACAATTCCTGTGAAGTGTCTAAGAAGTGATTGTGAAACTATCATATTAACACATGTGGAATACCTCCCTGCAGTAGAAGAAGCACAAACAGTCAAGTCAAGGCACGCTTCAGCCCGCTACTAAAATCTGAAATGTCGTCTTCATCAGGAGTAAGCATTTGTTTGTGCCTAAGCTTAGCCAGTCAACAGTGGCCATTATAGTCTTTCTTTACTGACTGGATTGACTGCAGAGGTGGTGTTGTGTGTCTCTTGGTAAATTGTTCGGAGAAGAAAAGCTGTCGAATCCACCTACACCACGCGCAGAGAAAGAGGAGGTGGGAAAGAGACACATGTGAAATGCAGTGGACTCCATACACCTAAACAATGCATTTTATTTATAGACTATATGTTTAGGGCAAATGGGACGCCAGAGAGCCCAGAGAGTAATTTCTGCAGCTAATATGTATATTTTTGAGTGAACCTTTTGTGAGCTGATGCAAAATGCTGAGTACTGAAAGTGGAGCAATGCTGTACTGGGAATGGGGAATCCCTCACTTTGGAAATGTACTGTTGTTTTTTTGGTTTTTTTGTTTTTTTTATTACAAAACCACTAGGTAAAAATACATTGCACATTGTGGACTAGCTCTGTTTGCATAAAAAAAGTGAAGAAGTCAATAGTATTTAACGTTAAAGGTGCATTGTGCAACTTTTCTGGTGGAGGGTCCATTAAATGCTTTTCTCTATGGACATATTTTTGCTTTGTCTGAAGGTTTCACAGTATAATATTAAACTTTTATATCATGGAGACTAAACCAAAGACTAAACTAAACCAAAGACTAAACTAAGACTAAACTAGACCAAATTACATGTCAAATTTGTTTCTCTAGGTATTTTTGAGCTATAAAACCACCAGTAATTGAATAAACTAACGTAGAGCTGCTTAATGTCCATTACATATCCATAGAAACAAGCAGGTAATGAACCCCCAGCCAAAAAGTGACAAACTGCACATTTAAGGAATTGTAAAATATAATCTAAATATGTAATAGGGCTTTTTATTACCCCATCTTGCTCATAATGTGATGTTTTTTTTTTTTTTTTTTTTTTTTT
>KN488834.1:5843-20842 GCA_000787155.1 Scartelaos histophorus | reverse complement strand
TTAGGTTTTGGTAGACCTTAGTCATTTACAAGTAGCAATTAATTCTCAGATTCTGGCATTATATTGAAGAGATTTCTAATTTGCAACACACACACAAAATATGAATTTAATTTGGCTCATTAACCAGCCGAATAAAAGCGATGAGGATGGTGCAGTGCCCTTGGGAGCAGGCAAAAGTGCACGGTATAGGGAAAACAATAGGGCAGATACGGGGGGGAATCTGACTGAGTGGAAAATAGAGTTTAAGTGGAGAGGCAAATGACTTCTGGAGAGGCGTACAGCAGCGCTACAGACAGTGAAATGATACGGAGGTGATGAATGACGGAGGACCGGGCTGAGAGTGAGTGGGCGTAAGGAGTTCATAACAGCCAATGACATACACATAGAGACACAGAGGTGAGCGAGCTGCAGAAGAGGCTGGGGAAGAGGCAATGTTCTGGACTGAGCGATTTATAAGACTAATAATACTGAGCTTATGGTATTAGCGGGTTATACTGCCCATTCAGAAGGATAAAACTCTACGCTGTGCAGCAGTGATATACAGCTCAAGACAAACCTTCCATTTGTATGTTAAATTACCAGTGAAACATGTGACCTTGCCATTTCTGGAAATACAACGTTAAATTTGCAGAATGTCAGTGATGCCCACAAGAAAAAGGAATTTTAAATCTTGATATTTTTGTAGGCTGCTGCATTTAACCTTTTGTAACATGAATACCCTTGAACGCAGGTAATAATTTCACAGTTTTGCCCATTTGTGAGAAAAACCCCTCAGTCGTCCAGGTAGGATCCATTGCAAAGGAAAATAAATGTGTCAACTGGAATAACTTTTGTCCAGTTGACAAATTTATTTTCCTCTGCCACAGTTTTGCCCATTGTTTTTGAAAGTTTTTTATTCTCCGTCACAACTTTATGCACACAAAAATACGCTGATTACCAATTAAATCTTGAGGTCTTAACTGATTTCATAAAATATACTTTTGAGAGTACATGATGCAGTGAAGGCAATAACTCAGAATTATTGACAGACCTATGAACACTATAAATAATACACAATCCTACCTCTGTGGAGCGTGAGGTGCACACGCAGGAGCTGAGCGGAGATGATCCCAGCATATGATAAAGCTTGTTCAGCTCTCCCTCTCTCATGGTGCTGTGTGAACTGTTATTAAAAACTACAGCGCAATATCACAGCTGTCAGTCATGGCTGAGATGAAGGACCAGAGCCCTATTTCCTCAGCTCCACAGGCCTCAGAGATCATTATCAGCCTGCAGGAAACATGGCACCTGCTAATGATAAGGTACTACAGGCTAATGCAGTCACAGTGTGCAGTGTGCTAGGATTTATGATTGCATTAATAGATTACAAAGTCACATTAATGATTAAACAGCACTGTGGCCAAAGGGAAATAATTAAAAAGTCTAACAAATGTATTTTTAATGCCATGTATAAAGTGGAGTCAAAAAGATTTAAGAAGATTGATTTCACTCCTCAAGTGAGAGACTCGGAGAAATGATGGTGGTCTCGACGATTCTAATTTGACTCCAGACACGTTTAAGAGCTGCACTTGTAAGATCTGGACGAGTCAGTGACAGAAAGAGGAGGGGAGAGGCAAAGGCGGAGGTGTCAGAGATGGAGGTTTTCCTTGGGAGTGATGAAGATTTATCCATTCAGAATGATGAGAGGATAGGACAATTCACAACAAAATATTCCACTGTCTTGAATTGTCAATCATCCTCAAAATAGCTCCGTATATCAAGAAGCCAAAGCCCAAAAATAATTGGCTACAGCAAATGGTCACTTGTTTTAGAGACAAAATCAGAAGAGGCAGATGGCAATGGTTGGCGACATTTTATAGGAAGAACCACAAAAATACATTTTATTTCTCTGGTATAAATACACTACTTTTTCTTTATTCAAATATAGCAGTTCATGAAGCAGTTTCCTGTATATTAGTAAAAGTATGATTCATGAACTGGAGTAGCGACATGTTTGTACTGAGAAACGTTTGTATTTTATTGAGAAAACAGAAATACCTTTAACCAGGACAGTTGTGCTGAGGAAAGAGGATGGAGTTCAACTTTGAGCTTGAAGAATCATGAGGCATAGAAGAAGACTGTTAGAATAATTGTGTATTTTATCCCATCTATACTCTAATCATATGTTAGAAATGTCTGTGTCCTAATAACCTCTTTGTGTTTGACCTGTGTACAGTTTGTTCTTCACTGGTTTCGTCACTTGTTCCTGCACTTGTTCCTGCACAAAAGCAAAGATAATGTGGCGTCTTTTCTCAGACCAGAGAGAAACGGCAGCCTGAGAGCAGATGACGTACAAAGACACAGCAGGCAGACATTAATCATACAAAACTGTGCCATGTATAATCATATATGATGTTATCACTAATTTTGAGAGTGATAACATCCATTTTAACTAGGACCTTTCTAAATAAAAGTGAGGAGGCGGCACTGGGCTTCAGGACGGATAGAGGTTGTACCTGAAGTGACGCTCTCTGTTCGTTCTCCTCGCGAGTAAAACTGAATAATCTCTTTCTTCTTGAATTTCAGAATGTTTAGGTGAGCTTAAACCTAACAAAGACCAAAGTGGAGATTTCTGGATTTAATAAAACATTTCAGAAGTAAGTCAGAGTGAGGAAATGTGCTGCAGATGACAGGATTGTTGTGAAGAGTCTTTATGTGAATAGGTGGAAAAGCAACACCTTTTCATCTGATATTCACCAACAAATCTGACCTACAATAAACTAACATCGTAAGTAAAAAGGTCATCCTATACTGGAGATGGGAGCTCACTTTATAGCCCACATCGTAGGAATGGATTTAGAGTAAATCCAGCCTTAAGGGTCCAGCCTGCACACGCACCATCCCCAGCTTCATTCACAATTCCAGACACACATGAACAATATTCCCACAGAGGTTTGTCTCTCGCCAAACTCATTTTACAAGGCTCTGGAAGTGCGGAGTGCTGCGTCTCTCACCCGCATTGTGTGTGTGTGTGTGTGTGTGTGTGCGGCTGGGAGGAGGAAGTGTTAAATGCGATGAGGCAGCCGCTCGCTAACAACTCTGTGTGCTAACTGTGTGTACGAGCTGTGAGGAGTTGTAGCAGTTGATGTTGTATAGAGCAAACAGCCTGTATGACAGACGTAAAAACTGTTCAGAGGGAAAGGGGAAAACGGAGAAAATAGAGAAAATAGAGTTTGATCTTGGATGCAGCAGAAGAATACTTGAATGTGGATAAAGCTACAGAATTATTATTATTTTATTCATTTTTTAAATACATATCAGTTGACAGTCCTGACCTGTTATTGATGATAAGGCACCATGAAGTAGTTTATCAGCTGCCGATTAAAACTCTCTTGAAAATAAGTTTTAGTGACTTGCTATTGGGTTCTTTCATGGCGTCCCGTTTCGACTGCTCACTAGCGGTTTTCCTTAAAGTGCACGTGTTGTTGTAGTGAGTCCATTCACCTGATCTAAACAGGTTTTGGCTCCGTCTTCCCACCGGTGGAGGCAGGATGACAGCGCCATCTGCAGTCCAATGTCACAGTAATATCATGTGACCACACTGACGAAGACCGATAGTGAGCAGTCGAAACTGTCAGGTTTGAAAAGAAACTCTTGGTCTGGAAAAAAGAACCTAAAAAGATGAATTATTGGAAAACCAAATAAATCTCATTGGAAGATTCAGTGACTTTTTATCTTTTACAATCTTTAAGTTGTATTTTTTCTTATTTATTTATCTATTTATTATTGCTAGACTTAAGAGAGAAATAAAGCAAATTGTATAACATGTGTCTTCATTGGTAGCACACTCAATATATTCAACCTGCATGGCAACAAGAAAAAAACTCATTTATGTAAGTGGAGCACTGCTCTGCTCGGCTGCTTTTTCTGTGTAGAAATGTGGTGGAATTCCTCATGTGTGCTTTCCTGTGGGTTATGGAAGCAATAAAAATATTTATATTATAAAACAAAGAGGAGAGAAAGGGAAAAGACTGTATAAGAGATCTGTGACGTTGTGTCAAAAGTTTTGTGCAAACGTAGGCAGACTTTAAATCACTGTTCCCTGCAGACTAACAGGCAGTGTGCTGAGTGAGTTTATGTCGGGTGTGTGTGGAGCAGAGCTGCAGCGGGAAACTAAAGAAAGGGTCTAATGAAGGTAACCCAGCTATTTTCAGAGGATCTTTTCGCCATTTTACGCTCATTAACTCCAGATCAGTTGTGTGTTTTAAGAAGAATGAGTGAGATGTTTCCATATGACTCCTATTTATAATAACTAATGCACCGTATCTGCTTTACTGTACGCAGCCAGGCCAGTCTAAGTCCCAAAGTCCATGTAAATAAATCCATACTTATGCACAGAGCCCGTTTGTTATGGACATGACACAGGGGGCGCTGCATAATTCATAGAGGACAACGGCGTCAGCACTGAGCAGAGGGCACACAGGAGTATTCTTTAGAGCTGTGTCCAACATTATGTAAGACCTTCTTACAGAGCATAAACATCAGTACTGCAATGGATCAGGTTATAAATAGCCTTCTTTTATCTGAGTGCCCACGCAGGTGCCTGACACCGGCAAACATCACCGCAGGTTACAGATTTATGTTGAGTAGGTAAAACTGCTGGATTTAACCAAAGGCATGATAAGAATAAGATATTGTCTATGTGTAGAGGAAGGAAACCCTTTTATGGTCATTTTTTTTTACAATCTACTCATTCTTTCTCTTCAGTTTTTGGGAGTTTTGCTACAAGCCCACACCTCCTCTGCAGCGCTACACTGGATCTGGTCACCCACCGTTTTTCCACGAGCATCTTTATAATTTGATGAGTTTTTGGCATCAGTACAAACCAACATACAGACTGCATATGTACCGCATCTATGTCTCTTTATATGCCAGTTGTTACCATGGAAACCTTACAATAGGCTTTCTGAGGCAAACAATCATAGGCGAGATTAGATATAGCCAACAGAAGAGACGGAGAATAGATATCTGAAAAAATATTCTGAATAAGACAATCTCCAACGCAGCATGTGGCGGGTTGTAAAAGCAGAGTTTTTGGTTTAAAATGGCCAAATTACCAAAAAAAAAAAAGAAATAAACTAAACCAACAAAAAAAAATCATATGGCTTTATTATTTAAAGTGTCAATATGTGCTGCTGCCAACATTAATTTTCACTAGACTCCAATATGTCTGCAAATCTCTCCTTCGACTTCAGACACACTCTGGTCTCAGGAGATGGGATCAGGTCTGGTTATGAACATTTGAAATGGAAATGGAGCGTCTCAGTTACATAAATACTGTTGACTGACATCAGCCGGTATCAAACGCCCGGTTCTTTTCAGTTTTACGCTGTGATGTGGGAGGGTGCACCTGTGGCCTGATAATGAGTGTTCTCCACAAATCAAAGTGCCTCCGTGTCTTTGAACCTCTGAACATCGGGCGTTAGGTTCTCAGCGTCCAACTCCGGTACAGTGCAAAGTCAGAAGAGCCAGTAAGCCAATATTTCCTCTTTATTACATGCTAACTGAGGGGAAAAAAAATTATAGAGGATATTGCTGATTCAAGTCATGCTTTTATTGAATTATTATTAATACATTTTCTAGTTTTACAAGTGGTAGGAGAAGTAGAAATAGAAGCAGCCAAAACAAGCTAAACAGCCTTGAAAAAAAAGAAGCTTCCCGAGGTTTTAAAAGTGGTCCAAATTCAGGTCAAACAAAGTAATTTTATATTTATATCTTATCTCAGTGAGCAAGTACACATCATACGTATTACATGACGATTTATTTTGGATTTGAAGTATTTAAAGTCAATGATTGGATAGATACAAGATAAAAATAAATGTGCTCTGACAGGAAAAAATACTCCTCAGTGGAAAAACGGATTTCTTGCACTTGTACGATAAGTAAATGTCACTTTGCATTTAAATTGAGGGATAAACCTTAAATATAAGTCAAGCAAAATAAGGCATCTGGTTCAGTGAAATTCTCAAGTGTATTAAATATGTCTCAAGGCCTAGGACAGGTGATTAAAGAGTACTCAAGAGTAAAGACCTGGGTATGTAAGATGCTATACTTTAAAAGGGAACAATTCAGTTTTTCTGGCCATATCACAGCGTTCAAAACAAGCAAAGAAGAGTCAAATCCCAGTAGTTTACAGAGGAGAGCAGTGCTTGTGTTGTAGCAGAGCGAGGTCAGAGGTCACCACTACTCTCTCGCACTCTGCTGCAGTTGTAGTGCATGCCCTGTGTGTGTGTGTGTGTGTGTCTTACCAGTGAAGTGACAATCGTCGTTGGAGCCGGCAGAGTCCTCCTGGTTGGGGCTGAGGGGGGGGCTGGCGGGGGAGCTGGTGCTGAAGCTCGCGTAGCCCAGAGAAGAGCTCACCTCACTGGGTTCACAGCTGTGGTTGACTGGCCTCTGAACGTCCAGGGAGGAAGACAGAGACGTGCGCTGTTTGGGCTGTGAAAAGAGAAAGTCCGGTAGAGATTAGGAATCTATAGCCACTCATCTCCACCAACATCTTATTATCTGTTGGTAAAAATATCGTTTAAGGTTGTCAAAACACTCAGATATTAATAGATACTAAAATTAGTATTGAAACTTGGATACACAATTGAGCAATTATCAATAAAATGGAAATATTTTGGACAGTTCCCTTATTAGACAGTTATTATTTTAGATCATTATAGTGGTATTTAAATGTGAATGTGGCCTTTTCCTTAGTATCAATTTCAAGATCAATTGTAAATGTTATTATTGTGACGATATTGTTCAAGGGTCTTTTCCCCACAGGCTGTGCACCAATAGAAACGTATAAAAGGAAAACAACAATGTAAATTAATGGTAAATGTAATTATGTGTTAAATCAAATGAAATGTTTTCCACAGTAGACGCAGAGGACAAAATACCCTCTTGACAGACATCTGGTAAAAAGGCCTTACATAACCACACATTTGCAGCTCTCAACTACCTGCTGCTTCACTTCACAAACAGCACAGTCAAACTCTGCTGCAGCCTCTGTGAGTGGAGATCAATACGAGGCTCTATTAGACACTGCAGCATTCATTCTGAGATATTAGGCAGGCACATGACAGGAGAACCTTCAGAGGACCTTCAGAGCTGCCGTGGGACAAAACCCGGGGCAGGAACATATAGAAAATCAAAGCTCGGTGCTCGAGAAAGAGTGGCTGCAGGTACAGTAGCCCTTCATTAGTATGTTCCAACTGTTCATAAACATTGGAGTGAGTTTAATAATGCACTGCAAATTATTTTCAACATGAACATCCCACTCGACTTTGGAGTCATCTGAAGTGAGGACTGTCCAAATGTTCACACTTCACTGCAGTGTATAGTGTGTTGTGTGGGTGTGGGGACAGGGGCACAGACATTAGTATAAGTGAAATGCCAGACGATATGTGCTGGACGTTCTTAGTGCTTGTTGTTCTGTGTCTTTCTGTTCATATTTGCTGTAACATAAACAATAAGAAAAAGAGCTGGGAAAGCTTTGAAACAAGCTTTGAACAAAACCAAGCAAAGAAATGAAAGTTGGAGAATAAAAGTGTGTTTATTTATTTTGCCAAATAAATGGAAATGTGGCACATTTTGATGTATAGAAGTGCCTCTAGAGACGTGTGAAGTTTTAAGAGTTTTAGGAGAAAAAGGGAACGAGGAACCAAGCACAAAAAGCACTATGTAGTTTTACTGCTGTAACCAAAATTGGCTCCCATGTAATATGGGTCTTTTTATGCAGAAAAAATGATAATGGTACCAAAACAATGAAGCTTGCCACTTACTGAAACATGCAGTGCTCAACATAGCTTTAGCCAAATAAGAACAAGCACACGTCTGCCTCATTAAACTTAGCATCTGGTTTCATACATTTCATCTGCATTTTACTTTGTTTTTTTGTGATCAAACTTAAAACTGAAAAAGACAATAAGTTTGAATACATTATATTATTATGTTATCCAATGAGCTCTTGCAGCTGAATAATTTTATGATGTAAATTAAAATACAATGAAAATGTTGCTAAAAAGACACAAAGAGCAATCAAGACGGAAGAGAATAAGATGGTGACGTGCTTAATAATACTTAAAATGTTAAATGTTATTATGACCCCATTAAATGTTATTACGATCCCATTAAATACAAGTCAAGTTTAGTCAGGCTTGAGTCTTTCCCAGTGTTACCCAGAGCCAGAGCCAGTCACTGAATCAAAGTGTTAAACAAGTGTTAATTTAGCCATGGGCCTGACAAGCAGACAAACGGACACAAATAGCTGAAAAGCAATCAGCCTCAAATAAAGGCGCAGGGGCCGGGTGTGTGAGGCAGCTTGTGTATTAACTCATATACCAACCCATATTTAATTAGTTGCATGTCAATTTTCCCAGCAAATATCTTTTTTATCATGGCACTCATCATCCTGCTGTTTCATAGTTTGGCTTTGTGTAGCTCTAATAATTATTGAGGGATGCTGCACACAGACACACACATCCACACCTCTGAGGCTTAGCGTCAACAATGTAAATGGACAGGAAGCTAATGAACATGTCACGGCCCATTGGAAGGGATTAATGAACGCAGTCTCCTAGATGCACATGCAAAAACACTCAAGCAGGTCCGCTATGCCTGAGCAGACTGAAATCCTGGCCCGCTGCATCCTCAGGGACCACGTGGCATTTAACAATTCAATAAAGTGCATGGTGACAGCTAATAAATGATACAGTCATTAGCAAAACATGTGAATCCCCTGAGTCTTTAACTATTATCTCAAATTACAGGCTGAACTTTGCATGTGCATGTGAAGAATCCCCAAAGTAACTGATTTGTGTGTGAGCGGATGCACTGTCAGTATATTATTAAGTTTGTGTTAGTTTGATGAATTTGTATTTCTGGATAGTTTCCAACCATGTTTTTACTCCTAATGAGTAATATAGACTATTTTTCAAGGTAACAGTGCTCTTTAGTAAAGCTTTGGTAAGTCTACAAGGCACAAAAGCTTTACATTAACAATATACATAGAGTTGAACATTTTTTTTGACCAGTCACGATAAATCAATATAGATGAAACAATATATTTTGAGTCTCAATATTTATCATACTACTTTGTACTTTGTCTTTACAATAGTGGGGAGATTTTTGCAATTTTTATGTAATAATTTGTGATTGTGACATGTGCTGTACAAAATAATACACTGATACTAATACTAATACTAATGCAAATGCAAATGCTAATGCTAATACTAATGCTAATGCTAATGCTAATACTAATGCAAATGTAAATGTAAATGCAAATGCAAATGCTAATATTAATACTAATGCTAATACTAATACTAATACTAATACTAATACTAATGCAAATGCAAATGCAAATGCTAATGCTAATGCTAATACTAATACTAATACTAATACTAACACTAATACTAATGCCAATGCTAATACTAATACTAATACTAACACTAATACTAATGCCAATGCTAATACTAATACTAATAATACACTCTGTACAAAAGAATAAAAACCTCTATGGCTAATTTATTGGTTGCAGCTCAGGGTTTTTAATGAAGCTGTCTATATAAAAATTAATTTACCGGCTTTATCTTGCTTTGTGTCACCGGCGTCAGAGATTTTCAATATTATCGTTTATTGTAATGTTTCTCAGTAGCAGTATATTGTGCTTCAAATTGTGTTATTGTGACAGGCCCATACAGCACAGCTTAACATTCTTTGCTTATTAGTATAAAAATGACAGGAAAATCAAGGGAGACAAATTTAAAGGGATAGCCGCTTTCAAAAATAGAAAGCACCGAATACCCTTTGTGTTATTGTCACATTTTGTCTTAAGGCTGTTTTTCTGAGTGACATTTTTATCTGCTCAAACAACACACAAGAGGATTCTTAGCTCTGAGCAGACACATTTGACAGATAGCAGAACACATGTCATAGTGCTTCTTACCAGATTTTAGCAAACTAAGAAAAAAGAAAAAAGAAAAACAGGCACACACAAAACAACAATAATGTTACAATGACATAAATTATATTGAACGCATTTTATTTCCTTTTATTCCTGCTTGTTGTTATGCTAAAGCCAAGCAGCTGTCATGCCACAAATTGTTTATTGATTGTCATATGTTTGGTCTTTGGGGCTCAGTAAACAGCTGCCACTGACAGACACAGAAGCTTTACAATTTCACACACGTACGACAAGCTCATTTGCTCCAGGATTCAAAACAGGCACATTGTCAAATGTTTGCGTTGAGCCCAAATTCATTGTCATCTAAGTACCGCAGTGATTAGTGTGTGTGCAGTACATTATAGATTCTGGCAGTTCAGTGTTTGCACAGAGACATAGTATATACAGACCATACGAACACTCCACAGACTTTAGATTCTTGCGTGTATGTCCAAGTTTTAATATGTCAGTGTTGAACAGATATTTACTGTCATCAATCAACAACCCCTATTTTAAAGAATGTGAATTTAAAGCATGTTCCCTGCATGATTCCAGAGAAATAGAAATTTAAAACTCTGCAAGGCCAAATAAGAATCAGGACTGTGGAGATGCACTCACAGTAAAGCCACATGTTTTCCTATTTTTGAAGTTCTAAAAAACACAAACAAAATGAAAACATGCCCAAAAATTACATTCAGTACTTCATGACTACTGCATCTTATCTACACATCTATTGGAAAAACATTGCTAAACCCAAATTCATAATAAAAAGTCATGTGATTTGTGAGTGCATTGGTGGCTTCCCCAACTTAAGATTTGCTTTAGCCTTAAAACGCTGAAACATTTTCTCCGAATCAGTTAATACAGTCTGAAAGAACTGTGGCCAAGCCTAAGACATCGCTTGGCTCTTTACTTTTAACTGTTATTTGGGAGGATGTTTAATTATAACATAGTGATAATGAAATTACACAGCTCACTTCATTCAAGACATGCGGTGTCAAAATAAAGCAGTCTAGATGTTATATCGCCTCGCCATAATATATAATGGGCACGATAACATTATACAGCTGGATATAAAACTGAAGACGATAAATTTTCATCTGCAAAGACTACAGAAATGTTATAATTACACTCTTGTGCCTTATGTACTGCTGCTGCACTACTGACAGTTCAGTCCAATGCCTAACAACAGCCTCGTGTTTGTCCCAACTAAGCCTCCATATGTAAAACAGCCATTATCTTCATGCCTCTGTGAACCGTCATACCAGAGCGAATACCTTCTCTGAACTGCACAATGTACGTGTTCAGGAAGCTATCTGCTCCATCAGTCCATGTGTACTTGGATTTGTTCAGTTGCATGTAACAGTGTGTGGCATGAGACCTGCGACCATGCAGATAACAAAAAGAAATGCAAATAACGCATGAATAATGTGTGGCCTGTTTTTACTATAGGAGATAAGCAGAATAAAACAAGAGAAAACATATTTGGTGATGTCAACGATGTCAATACACTGGCATAAAAGTACACAGTATATTTTTGAAAGTGAATGTAATATTTTTGGAGTTTCCTGTATGTTTAATTCAATCTGCTAACATTCACATTTCATTCATATTCCATAATAAGCCATTTTAAGTTTCCTTTTCTTTTTATATTTTTTTGAGACAAATATACAGGGCATACCACAAATAGTTCTATTTTCATACATTACTCATTTACTTGCATTAGAGTGTCTGGTTAAAAGCAGGAGTTTGAATTTGTGTAAAGCATTTTGGACTGTGTTGTTTTTAAAGGCCACAATAAATAAAGTCGGATTGGAGCTGGAGGAGTCTAAAGTTTGAGAAACAACATTTTGATACACAATAGTGATTTCTTTACAGTTACTTGGAGTGGAGAATGCCCCATGATACCAACAGCAATGGCCTTTTTGTTCAGATTTATTTTGTAACTTTTCTCTTACCATCTGCAGGGAGAGTGAATGAATTATAACGTTCAGCTGACAGCACAAACAAAAGAATTTAAGATAATTTAATGTAGAAAATGGATATTTACAATCCAACATTAATGCTTTATCAACGTTTGGCAAATGTAATAGCCATACTAATGTATTTTAAAAGCCCACTTTAACAACAAAATTATGCAAAACACTTTATTTGGAACCCCGGGGAGTTCTGTGACACAGACTGCTTCACAGCACATAAACCACAAGTGCTTTGTCACTATATGTTCCCATATCTGCAGGCCCTATCTGTCAGAATGAAGGGGGAGCCACTGGGACTATTCAAATGAGGTTTATGCTCATGAATTGATTAGGTGCTACAGTTAAAGGTGAAGTTGCTCTGTGAGAACATGTGCGTTACACTGGATTGGCCAATCACAGCAAGCTATTTTTACACACAATTGTGTCTTACAGTTATCAAAAAAAAAAAAAAAGAAAGAAAATCAAGACAAGTGTCTAGTGTCCAGTACTGCATTAGTCTCAAATAGCATTTCCAGATGCTCAAAGCCACTTTACAATTTGGTGCATTCTACATTCACTCCATAACTAGTGATGGTAAAGCTAATATTGTAGCCACATCTGCCCAGGGGCTGGAAATCTGCGCCATCTGCCACCACCAACACACCACTGTCACAGTAGGCAATGTGGGTGAAGTGTTTTGCCTAAGGACACAATGACAACTGCTGTCGCACTGTACTAAACAGGCCCTGAGCTTCAGAGATCAGACGAGATCTGTAATGTCACATCTCTGTGGTTAAATTATACTAATCTTAAAAATATTCTAAAGTTTAAAGAAAATCATTGACACTAAATACACAAGGAAGCAATTCACCTTGAAAGTTACACGGCAAAACTAATAATAACGTCTCTTTGCCAGTGGGTTCATTTTTATAGTCCGCTGAATTTGTCATCACTGTCACACTATCTGCAAGTGTCTTTAATTATCCTGGTGCGAAATGTTGCTTGGCGCCAGTGTTTCTGATACTATTTTCAAGTGACAGAATTACAGACTAAATTAGTCGTTCGTTATTAATGAGCCAATGCTCAATTAACACTCAGTTAAGAGAATAACAAATCAAGAACAAACAACTTTTACGTTTACGATACTTTAACTCTATCTGAGGAAAACAGTGGGCTTAGATGAACCAAAATGATTAATAACATTTAGTGGGTGCATTTCATGGTATCAGGTGTTTCTAGGGTTCGGCAGTGTGTGGGGTGTGAGCGCTCGTACCTGGGGGCGGATGACTCTCTCGATGTTCTTCAGGGCCGTGTCAGGGGAGGGGGGCGAGCAGTCAGGGGTGGGGCCAGTAGAACAGTTTCCATAGTTACTGTGCACCTCCTCGCTCACGCTGAGATGGGACAGGTGACCTTGGGGAGAAGAAAACAAAGTGTGAAAGATGTGAAAGAGACACTTCATAACTGTGTATATTCATCTATGGTATAATAATGCTTTTCCCTTTTATATTATACAACACAATCATGATGAGCCTTGGATTGAAGCCTTGTCAGATAAATGCAATCTGGGGTAAGTGTGCCGGCTTCTTCTCATTTGCTATTTTCACTGCATTAGTCAAATATGTGCATAGAGCTACACTGTTTTGACAGGTAAGTGCTATGTTTCTGGAGACAAAGTGGGTTTGAGATTAATAAAAAAGAGCACCTTTATTATTGCAATGATTCAAAACTAAATATTAGATCTTTGGTAAAGCTCTAATGGTAAAATAACACCCATAACTGGGATTTTTAAACTACGAATAGTCTTAATTCATATGAATAAAACATTATACGTAATAGTACTGAAAAATGTTGAGTATCATCTCTTCTTTATTTCTGATAAAGATGACTACAATACACTAGGAGCACTCAGAAGCAGTACTATGTTCATAAAGTATACATTCACATATTTGTTTTTTGTTTCTGCCATACAATGACCAACCATGATAGAAGGGAGAGGTAGTTGGAAGTCAAATCACAGTACTTCAAAATACAGTATTCACTCCAAGCAGAGACAATGGGGCAAGTGAGGAACTCCAAGTCATTATTCTGTATCTTGGGCTCCAGTGGAGTACAAAAGTTCCTGGCGGTCACCTTGGGCAGAGGATGTGATGGTCACAGAGGGGCTCACTAGCTCAAAAAGTTCAGCAGTGAAACTCTGTACATGCACTGCTGCTCACCTCCAGATTAAAATCCTGAACTTAGTAAAAAGTGACGAAAGAGTGAAACCGCAGTCGCTAATTGTGCGCGTTTGAGTTCCTGTAGTCACACAAACGCTTGAGTGGTGGGCTAATTTCCCAAGTGTAAGATCATTTAACAAAGAAACACCAGAAGAAGCAGAGAAGACAAAGTGGAGAAAGTGCTGAGGTAACCCAAATTCAATTTCAGAGGGACAACACATCTGTCTTAATGAAGCAGAGCAAAGATAACACCGAGCAACGCCTTCCCAAAATACCCCTCGTCAATGATGCTCACACACACCAGGCATATGGCCCAGTTAAAACATCAACTTACAGCATGATAAGCATTACATTTTTAGCATATTTGACAACATAGATATTCTAACATCTTATGAAAATTCCATGCTGTCTAATTTGAAACATTTACATAATTACAGGAAATAAATTACCGTATTTTTTGGACTATAAGGCGCATCTAAAATCATTACATTTTCTCAAAAATCAACAGTGCGTCTTATGTATGACCTTTGGTTGTGTTTAACCTCCAACCGATTTTATGTTGCACACATTACGGCTAATAACGTATTACTCCCCGAGTCAGGAGGAGTAATATGTTGGCGACATATAAGGCGACGATTACCATGCAGATTTCAGTTTTTGTATTTTTGTGTTAAAACTGAACAGTTGAGAGGGGGATCCGGGCATGTTTGATGCCCAAATCACCAACTGTTAAACTTGTATTTTTGTGTTAGCTACAACTGATTGGATTCGTCCTGACCATCTATGCCTGTCCGTCCATGGGAGTGGATCTCTCCTTCACTGTGGTTCTCCTCGAGGTTTCTTGTTTGTTTTTTTTTC
>JACN01050722.1:0-10846 GCA_000787155.1 Scartelaos histophorus | reverse complement strand
TACTACCACCACCACCACTACCACAACTATCACCATCACCACCAATACCACCGTTACCAGTACCAATACCACCACCACTACTTTGCATTTAATATATTTTCTGATTCCTTACACAAAAATGCAATGTGGATAATAGCCCAAATTCTTGTTTTGAATTCAAAATTTGTTTTTTTTTTTCATAAGAAAAATTTTATTCCATCAAATGACACATATTTTGTCTTGTGCAGCTTTTTTTAATTCTTTAATGTGGAGAGAATAAAATGACAGTGGTTTGTTCCCCAGTGAGTGAATGGTGTTTTATTGGTGTGTGGAGGTGTGGAGCTTAAACCCAGACGGTCCAGTAAATTCCACCTCCCCCTCCTCTTCTCATCCTCCTCTCCTCCTCCTCTCCTCTGTTTCCTCATCTATAATTTACACCGACAGACCCCTCCCTCTGTCCCTCCCTCCTCTCTCCTTGTCACTCATTCTTTCTCTCTCCCTGCCCCCTTTCCTCTCGCTCCCTCTCTATGTCTCTTTCTCACTCCATTCTTTTCCCTGTGTGTTCCACTCTCTCTCCCTCCTCTGTCTGTCCCTTTCTTTCTCTCTCTCTCTCCACGTTCTCTTCATCTTTCTCTCCCTGTTTCTCTTTCTCTCTTACTCCCTCCCTCTTTCTCTCTCTCTCTATCCCTCTGTTTCTTGTTCTTTCTCTCTGTCTCTCTCTCTCTTACTCCCTCTCTATTCCAGTCTGCCCCTTTCTCTCTCTCCACTCTCTTCTCCCTGTCTCGCTCTCTTACTCCCTCCCTCCCCATGTCTGTCCCTTCTCTCTCTCTCCACTCTTTCTTCATCTTTCTTTCCCTCTGTCTCTCTTACTCCCTCCCTCTGCCCCTTTCTCTCTCTCTCCATCCGTTTCTTGTTCTTTCTCTCTCTGTCTCCCTCTCTTACTCCCTCTCTATTCCAGTCTGCCCCTTTCTCTCTCTCTCTCTCTCTCTCCACTCTCTCCCTCTGTCTCGCTCTCTTACTCCCTCCTTCTCCCTGTCTGTCCCTTTCACTCTCTCTCTTCATCTCTTTCTCTCTCTCCCTCTGTCGCTTTCTCTCTTACACCCTCCCTCTCCCTCTGTCTCTTTATCTCTCCACTCTCTCCTTATCTCTCTATCCAATCACTTGTTCCTTCTCTCTCCCCCTCTGTCTCTCTTTTTTCTCTCTAACTCCTTTCTTCTCCCTGTCCCATTTTCTCCCTCTCTTCCTCTGTCGCTCTCTCCCTTTACCTCTCTATCCACTCTCTCCCTTTCTCTTCATCGACCTCTCTCTCCCTCTTCTTCTGTCTCTCTCTCTCTCTCCGCTCTCTCTTCTTCTGTCTCTCTTTCTCTCTCTCCCTGTGTAGGTCTTTTTCTGTCTCTCCACTCTCTCCTCATCTCTATCCGTCTCTTGTTCTCCCGCTCTCTCCTATTACTCTCTCTAACTCCCTCCCTCTCACTGCCCATTTTCTCTCTCTCTCTCTCTTCCTCTCTCTCTATCCACTCTCTCTTTCTCTTCATTTGTCTCTCTCTCTCCCCCCCTATCTCTTTCTTCTTCTGTCTCTCTCTCTACACTCTCTCTCCCTCTCTCTCTTTCTCTCTCTCTTACACCCTCTCTCTCCCTGTCTGTCCCTTTCTCTCCAATCTCCTCATCTCAATACATCTCTCATTCTCCTTCTCTCTCCCTCCATTTCTCTCTTTAACTCCCCCGTTCATTTCTCTCTCTACTTTTTCCTCATTTCTCTCTCTCTTTCTCCCTCCCTCTCCCTCTTCTCTCAATTTTCTCTTCATCTCTCCTCTCTGTCCGTTATCCCTCCCTCCACTTCCTTCCTTTCGCTTTCCCTCAGGCCAGCACACATCCCCAACACACACACACACACACACACACACACATACACACACTCATGTTTAATCGATCAGAGTCAGACCTGTCAGAGTGAAGGAGATGAGAGCACATTCACACTCAAACACAATCTCACTTTTTGTCCTCGTAATGAATAAAAACTACAAATATGGCTGAAATGAAGCATGGATGTAGCTAACGTGGATTTGTTATGTGATTGATATGTGGATAAACAATAACTGTCCTTAAGGAGGGTAAAGAAGATATTTGCATCTCAGTTTCCTTCATTTGTGAGAGGACAAAATGCACGGTTCCACTTGATGTCATAAGGTTGGACCCTCCCTCTTCAGGAAGTGCTCGTTAGAAAACATGAAATACCAAAACAAATGTGTACAAAGGTTTTTAAAGGTGAAATATGTCACTTTTCCAGCAAGGAGGTAAAGTAATCTCACGTTTATTCAATTACAGCTGCTTTTATTGATCAGAAATACTTGCATACTACTTTGTTTTGAATATTTCACACTTTTTTTTTTCTCTCTCCCATGTTATAACATTGTTCCCTCATCAAATCACAATCACATGAGTTTTAGCGTTACTCTCAAAGTTTAAAGTTATAACACAACACCTGCACCAGCCCATCCCCAGAGTCCAGGTGCAGGCAGGTCCTCAGGGCGACAGGTGCTGGCCTCTGACTCCAGTACAGTCTGTTTCAGATTGAATCATGGACTCACACACATACTTACACAGCTACATGTTATGACACAACCACGTGAAATGTACGCCTGCTGGCTATGGTTTTAGTACACAAGCCCAAAAGCAGAAGTAGTAGTACGAAGTTAGTTAAGTAGTTGCACTAATAGACCCTTTGAAAAACAAAAACAAATTAATTTTATGTTAATTCTTGAATGGAGTGAAGTGGAACATAATACCGACTTTCATGGGAAAACTAGAATCAATTTCACAACATCAAAAAATTATAACAAATTTGGAAAACCTCTCAGATCAGGTGAGGTTTTACTGGACAAAACCTCAAAGAAAAGTTGAGCCCACACAGTTTTTTTCACTTTATCTACAGATATATTACACATTTCATCATAAATTATACTTTTTGTGAAGCCAAAATACTATATTAGGGTTAGAAACTGAAAAATGTGCATTCTTCTTAACGGGGAAGCAACGTAAATAAGATTTCTACCTTGAAAATTCAAAATAGTTGCTTATTTTTTATTCTAATGTCATAAAACCATTAGCATTTAGATCCACTTGTCAGTTAATCATTGTAAATACATGATGTTAGCTTAATTTTACCTCTACTTGGGTCCATTCCAGAATTTTGAACATTCCAGTGACATAAGATTTGAAAGGGGCTATTAAGTGAAATGTAAGAAGTGTAAGTACTTAATGGTATCCACCTTTTTCCTCTCTGCCCACTTTTGTCTCTAAACGCTCCTAAATTCCGCTTTGTGGTGGTACGTCTGGTTAAACGGGAATCCCAGTCATGCCAATGGAGAATTTAGGAAACCTTTTGCACCTTAAATCTGACATAAAGTTGGTTTATTTTTCTTAAAACGTTACAATTTCATATCCACTAACAAAAACTGCGCCTTTTCTCTGGGAGGCTTCAAAACTGCTGTATTGTCGGAATTGAACCTATTTACTGTCAAGATCGGCAGTAGAGGTAGAAGCAAGCAGTAGCACCGTGAGAACCAGTAGTAGTAGTAGAAGTAGTAGTAGTAGTAAAAATAGCAATAGTACTTATGATGTGTTATATGGAGCATGCGACTGAGCAGCAGACCAGTAAAAACGCGCCGTCAGATTTAATCTCACGCTAAATGAAAAGTAATTGGTCAATAAAAGTGTCAATCATGTTTTACTGCAGCACTTGTAGTTATGTGGGCACGTGGGAGTCAAACTACAGTACTAACGATCCTTTCCTGGCATTTATTATAATATGTGTATGTGTCTGCAGCCATCAAAAATACTACAAGTGTTACACAACCACAAATAAACATCTTTTGAAAGTAACGATAGATTTTTATTTTTTTTTTGTTTTATTAAAAAAAAAAAAAAAAAAAAAAAGCCTGTTTTATACAATTTTACATTTGGATGGGTTTTGGTTAAGGTTAGGGTTAAGTGTCATGCCTGAGGACACAACCAGTTTCTACTAGTCTACTATTTCAGTCACTCCAGAGACAATTAAAGAGAAAAATAGGAAAAAAGAATTTAAAAAATCCCAACTTTCATGAAATGAAAGTGCCACTCAGGATCACAAAAAAAAATTTACCGAGACGGTTAAAATTTACAAGCAACTATTGATTACCAGTGTAATCAATAGTTTTAATACAATTTTACATTTGAATATGACAGAACAATAATCGCCATATAGAAACTTATTTGTACTGTCTTAAAAACAAGAAAAACAGAACTAAATTATGATAAACAATCCGTTAAGATTAACGCCAAGACGTATCTTCATGTTTGGGCCATAGCTAAAGATCAAATGACTCACATTTTACTTAATTTGAGTCAATTCGACAAGTAAAATTATCTAAATCTCTCGATATGATATTATCACAATATGCATGTCATGGGCTGACCAAATTGTGTTACGTTTTCCTTTTAAAATGTCTTGTAATGTAAGATTTTAAAGTGCTTCATAAGCGTTATTTATTTATTTATAATGTAGGCTGCACCGAATGAGAAAAAGATCATGATCTCTGTAGTTCCCGTTGTTTTTTTTTAATATTGCTGCATAATGACAACAAATTTAAGCAAATAGACTCGATAGATTTGATATATTGTGATGCAGTCCGATATTATTTTGAGACTTTTAACTATACGATATTACAATATTTCGGTTATTGTTATATTTCTGGTGTAAACATGACGCATTTTGTTATTTTAAGTGCAAAAAGTCTTATAGAAATGTAGGTAGGGTTGTCAAAAGTGTTTAAAATCAGATACTAATTGATGCTAAAACAAGAATCGAAACTATAGATACTAATTTCAGCAGGTATCGATACTAAAAAAGTCACGGTACAGAAATGAAGCTCTACTGAAAAGATTTAGAATGACCTTGCGTTATATCAGAACAAGTCTGTGTATTTTATTTAATTTTACTTACATTTAAATTTGATTTTATTCTTTTTTTTTTATTTACTTTACGCATTTTAACACTTTTTATTTATTGTTTTATTTATTATTTACTGTCTTTTATGGTATTAATTTGTTTGCGTAGTCCATTGGAGACGGTCATGTTTATAAAATGTGCTGTTTAAATAAATTGGATTAAATTGGATTTTTCTTCATTCAAGTCATTTCATTTTATTTGAATTTGCGGTGTACAGTCTGTTCTCAGTTGCAGCTGAGGTTCAGGGTTGACAGACGGCCCCAAACATGGTCAAAGGGGACAGGCATGACCCCCTGGACAGAGGACATCCACAGGGAAGAGAGGCCCCAGGAAGTGACAGCTCTCTCCCCAGACACAGTGCACGCTGGAGGGGACGGAGACGGCGGCGCGGGAGGGGGTAGTCTGGAGGTGAACAGCCCCAGTAAAAACACACACATACACACAAATCAAAGCGTTTTTAGAAAGTGTGAGTGCAGAACATAGAACCCTACACAATCATGCTTAAGCAAGTTTATTTGGGGATTTATTTATTTTTTAATATAGAGATTGTAGAACAGCTGGATATATAGTTTATTTTGGATATGTGTTTTTATTTCAAAGTACATTACATTAAATTTATGTTTCATGCATCGCAAAACTGCTCTAGGTACATATTTGGTACATATTTATTTTCAATTTGAAAATTATCTATAACAGTGTTTTCTTGAGAGAGAAATGCTGAATAAATGCATCGTATAACAAAAAAAAAAAAATTCTTTGAATAATCGTGATTTCAATATTGACCTAAATAATTGTGATAATGATTTTTTTTCCATAATCAAGCAGTCCTAGTCATAATTTGAGGCGAATAGTCTGACTTCTGTTGCTGTATTTGTTTACTTTATGGTCATTTGCAAAGACAGTTTTCTGTTTTTTGGCTAAACAGATTAATTAATGCTTCTTTTTACTGTTGGCAGGGGTTAGATTAATCAAAAATTGCGATAGTCCTGTTTTAGTCCTTGTTTAGACCTGATGTAGTCCTGCTCTTAGTTTAGTCTTGGTTTAGATCAAATTGGTCAAAAATAGCGACACCTGGGACAATCTCGTTTTGTATAAATCTGCTGGGACATTAACACAAACTAAAAAGTAGAATTCACGATTAAAGAATTCAAGATGACCTAATACACAAAATCGACTTTATAGCACTTGTAATATTAATTAATGCTTCTTTTTACTGTTGGCAGGGGTTAGATTAATCAAAAATTGCGATAGTCCTGTTTTAGTCCTTGTTTAGACCTGATGTAGTCCTGCTCTTAGTTTAGTCTTGGTTTAGATCAAATTGGTCAAAAATAGCGACACCTGGGACAATCTCGTTTTGTATAAATCTGCTGGGACATTAACACAAACTAAAAAGTAGAATTCACGATTAAAGAATTCAAGATGACCTAATACACAAAATCGACTTTATAGCGCTTGTAATCTTTAATGGCTTATTTTCAAGACTCCATATTCCTGATCAAAGTTTTCTCCACTGGTACATGCCCAATTTTTAAAATCGATGATACGCGAAGGATTCGGCAGTGTCTCATAGTCATTTCGACTCTTTATTGTGATTACGTTCGACGTCAGCTCCAATCGGACACTGCGGTTTTCATCAAGTCATTTTAGATGAATATAACGATTTACAACGTGCTAATTATGACATAACGATCCATGGGTGTCATAGATTTTAACGATATAGAAGACGCAAGCACTATAGGTCTTTTTTATCATTTCGCAACAACTAAACAAGAATTAAAGATGTTGTATCAAAGGTTTGACAAAGCAGTAGCCCTGACTCACTCAAAAACAGCCGTACAGCAGGGCATCGATCGCTCACAGTTCACCGAGTTCATTACACAAGCCAACAAACCATCTCAGACAGTTGGCAGATTTTCAGAGATCAACAATAAAAGCACCAATGAGATGCGCACATTTGTAATTGCATATTTGACACTATCTACATTTAATTCCAGTTCATATAGCGCACCGAGACAAGGAAGAGAAAAGACCGAGATGAGACCAAGAAAAGACCAAGACAAGACCGAGACACGACGATACAAGCCCAAGAAAAGACAGAGACGAGACCCAGATGAGACCAAGACGAGACCGAGAAAAGACCGAGAAGACCGAGAAAAGACCGAGAAGACCGAGAAAAGACCGAGAAAAGACCAAGACAAGACCGAGAAAAGACCGAGACAAGGAAGAGAAAAGACTGAGACAAGACCAAGACAAGGGTGAGACAAGACCAAGAGGAGACAGAGATGAGAGGAAGATGAGACCGGGAAAAGACTGTGAAAAGACCGAGACAAGACCGAGACAAGAAAAGACAAGACACAGAGAGGAGACCGAGACGAGACCGAAACGAGACCGAGACGAGACCGAGAAAAGACAGAGAAAAGACCGAGACCAGGAAGAGAAAAGACCGAGACAAGGAAGAGAAAAGGCCGAGATGAGACCGAGATGAGACCAAGACGAGACCGAGAAAAGACCAAGAAAAGACCAAGACAAGACCGAGACACGACGATACAAGCCCAAGAAAAGACAGAGAAAAGACCGAGACAAGACCAAGACCACGGCCCATCGAGACCAGATCAAGACCATCTTTGTAATTTTTAACATTTATTTCTATTTTACAGTCATTTTTGCCACATATATAGATTTATCGCCATTTTATCACTTGTTGAGTGTCATATCTTGAGACCGTCACAAGACCGAGTCCAAGCGCCTTCAAGACCGAGACAAGACCAAGTCCAAATGCAGTCGAGTCCAAGACTAAGACCGTACTATGACACTAGAAGAGAAGCTGCCAGTCCAGACCATCGGCGACTCCGACCGCCACCAAGGCTCACGCCCACGCCGCATTTAAACCAAGCAATGTGGATGAAGCGTCTTGCCTAACAGTAGTTTCCATAGATATTCCCAGAGGTCTCACATCCAAGTACTACCCAAGCCCAGCCCATCCAACAAGATCAGGCTTCAACGAGGAGGAGGTATGGCCGCAATAACTCATGAGTCATTACTGGGACTATTAACAGAAAAATGTCAAACAAAATCCTCTTTTTCGTGATGTAAAAGTGCCTCTTAGTAGCAAATTTCTGAGCACTTTCCAAAAAAATAAACCCAAAGTTGCTAGAAGAAGCAGACTTGGCAACTGTGATCCAAACCATATAATCAATATGTTTTATTCATCTTCAAAAGCAGGTACTTTTTACGTAGTAGTTTTACAAGTTGGGCATTTTTTAGTCACTTTAGGTAACCAACAATACACATACACTATGGAAGATAATTTGTTTCATCAGATTTAGATTTTTAAATGCCATTGAATTCCTCACTTTGAAATTTTTAACTCTAAAAAAACAGGTTTGAATTGATTTCTTCTCAATTGGCATCTTGGATCTTTTCAACAATTTTTTTTCACTGCAAATTCTACACTCAATTTCAACAACTACATTTCAGAGTAAAAATCATTTGTAAAAAATGTATTTTTCAACGTAAAAACGAAAATCAAAATGAGACATTGAATGGCATTTAAAATTCAAAATGTAATGAAACAAATTATCTTCCATGACACACACTCCTCTTCTTACACAGGTGGTTGCCCAAGAACACAACAACAGCATGGTCCGAGCTGGCTGCGATGAAACCATCAACCTTAAAACCAGCCTTCACGCTTTGTCACGGCACTCAGTCTTCATCACGGAAAACAAACTTGTCTCCCATTCGGTGTCACTCCCACTCACCACATTGCTAACCGCTAACTGCTAAATGCTAACCGCCAACGACCACATGCCAAATCCGTGACTCTATCAGCGCGATTAGCCTCCACCGTGCAATACAAATAACATGTCACACTTAGCCAACGTGACGCTGTGGGTGAACTCTGCGGTCGGCAGGATGGATAATAAGAAAGTCTAGACAGAGCAAGTCCAAAAGGTCAAACACAACTGCCCAGGGCCGTCACAACATTAGCTAGTAGCCTATATACAGTAATGTTAGCAAATACTTATTTGCTTGTATGTGGTGAAGTAAACATTGAAAGATCTTTAAATATAATGAATTCACAAGACAAACTATTCCAGATTCAAGATGTTGTACAAATCAAATATATTTACTGATGCCGATTTATACTTAATTACAGCCGTAGTAATGTACTGTACTTAAGTAAAAATGTAGGGAGGCTTATCTACTTTATTGGAGTACTTTTTAGGTCAATACTTTTGACTTTTACTTCACTACATCCAAGAGAAGGTATCTGTAGGCTCTAAAACCATGTTTTAATGATCGTTTGAGACCTGCTGAAAAAGGATGAAGGAAAATTTCATGATTTCAGTAAATAAAAAATACAAAAACTTCAGCGCAAATTCGTATGAAAATCACTACAAGCCTGATAAGATCTCAAAATCTGCGTGAAATCTTTAATTTATTTTTTTTTAAGTATTTTTTTTTAATATTTGAGTAGATTTTTTCATATGATACTTTTACTTGAGCATTTTTTTTTTGCTCTGGTATCTTCAGTAACAATATTGAGTACTTCTTCCACCACTGCTTATGTACAAAAACATTATTTTAAGACCAGATCAGTTTAATGACATACTCTGGAACATCTCCCTGGAGATGCTCTACCAAAAAAGTTGCATATCGCTGCTTTAAGGCAAGAATAGGTGTAGTCTGGTCATTATAAAGTGTTATCAGCGACACAAATTGATCAAGTGAGAATAATTCTGAAATTTAGACTGGAACTTGTTCGCAGTATGGTTGCTAGGTAACAGTTATGGAATTACCTCTACATACAGTATGTCATATCTGCTGCAGAGTCCAAGAAGAAAGTACAATTATAAACATGAAAAAAGTCAGAAAAAAAAATAGGCAAGATTTTTTTTTTGTAAATGCAACGCAATAAATGCAAAATTGACTCCTGTAAGCTTTAAGTCACCTTCTAATGTTTTTACCTCCTCAAAAACATACGTGGAGTGTTTGAGTATTCCTTTATTATTAGTCTGTCTACATCTCCAAAGTTTAAAATGCTCTGTTCCACCTTGTGATGTCATGAAGTAGTAGTTTTCAAGTTAACCCCCACAATTTACCTTCAGTAGAGATTGTCAATTCCAGTGCTGATATTATGCTACTGCAGATGTGTGGAGTTTAAAAACACAGCAGAGCACTTCCTGTACTACCAATTCATGACATCACAAGTTGGAACAGAGTTTTTTTGGTTTAGTTTTCAATAAGAATTCAGCCTAAATATGCAGGATTTGTGTGTTAAACATGTGTGAATGAAACAAAACACAAATCTAAGTCTGTTTGTGATGATATAGAACATAGATTAAAAATAAGAATAACATGGGCCCTTTAAATATAATCATGTAACAATGTTTTAGTGAAGTTGCCAGTGTAAAATGCAATGCACTTTAAGCCAAAAAGTGTCCCCAGTGAAGCCCAAACTGCCTGCGTCATTACATTACGCCATAAAACAGCTCTTACCTGCGCAAACAAACTGCTAATCCAGCTTGAGGCGGTCAACTTTCGGCGGACGTCTTCTGGAGCAGGGTCTGGAGAGAGAGAAAGGAAAGAAGAAGGGAAAAAAACGTCAACAAATGAGCTACGTTAGCATCCTCGCTTGCATCCACGACGGCGCGCAGAGACGCCGGCATATACCCGTAGCATTGCAGCACCCCCGGCCCCTCCCCTCGCCGTTCTGCAAGGGGGAGAAGGGAACGGGGGGGTCATTACGTGCATAGCAATTAAAACAGATACCTTTTGCAATAAAACAGTCTATCTTTTCTCTAAGAAATTACCAAATCTAAAAATTTAAAGGTAAACGGTGAATGCTGCACGCTCCGATTGTCCCCGGTGCAGAGT
>KN488832.1:0-17551 GCA_000787155.1 Scartelaos histophorus | reverse complement strand
TTTTTTTCTTGTTCTGCTCATTCTCTGACATTTTTGTTTGCTAATTTAACAATTTTGTGAAGCCCGCCGAGATAACTGTTGTTATGATTTTGGGCTATGCAAAAATAAATTGAATTGAATTGAATTGAACTGTTGTGATGTTTGTTCAGGGTCACTGACCGAGTCTCAGTGGGCCCTCTCCAAATGTATATTAAACCCATTTAAAGTGTCATTATTAGTGAGCTGAAGACTCCAAAACACTTTCAGATACTAAGAGGAGACAATTCTATTTGGTGTAAGATCTTTTTGATGTTTCTCCTCGTGTCTGACTATGTTATATATGAGTTTTGTTTCATTCACACCTGCATTATTAGTCTGTCCAGCTCAAAATGCTTATTCCAACTTGTGATGCCATGAGATTACACTTTTTTTTAGTTTTTTGGGTTTTTTTTATCATGAGCTAATCCACGACACAATCATGCATACACGAGCGTGGACATTGGAGGAAAGGTGAGTGAAAAAAATTCTAAAAAATGAACTAAAAATGAATTAAAAATGAATTAAAAATGTGAATGAAAAACAGTGAACCGAGTCTCAGTGGGCCCTCTCCAAATGTATATTAAACCCATTTAAACTGTCAAAACACTTTCAGATACTAAGAGGAGACAATTCTATTTGGTGTAAGATAATTTTGATGTTTCTCCTCGTGTCTGACTGGTTTTCTTGCTCATTTAAAGGTTCTTCATCGTGCACAATTGACCCTAATGAGCTTTAAGTCATGTTTTAATGCGTGAATCTGAAAAACATAAGTGGAGTTGTCTTTTTTTTCATTCACACCTGCATTATTAGTCTGTCAAGCTCAAAATGCTCCAACTTGTGATGCCACGAGATGGTCCTTTTTTAGTTTTTTGGGGGATTTTTATCATGAGCTAATCCACGACACACTCATAAATACACGAGCACGGACACTGGAGGCAAGGTGAGTTGAAAAAAAAGTCTAAAAAATGAATTAAAAATGTGAGAATTAAAGCTTTTGACCAGTGTTTATTTGCATTTGGTAAAAAGTTCAAACAAAGCCGTGTCATTGTTACAGCTAAATAAACCAAAGTGCAGAGTTGTGTTTGTTTTATGGCTAAAATCCTGTTCATATTGTATAGCAAAAGTTATTTAGTGTTAGATCTCTATAGAAAATGTTAAAAAAAAGTGAATTACCGTACATTCCTACGCTGTCTAAAATATTGCTCCCTGTTTTATTTGAGTTAAAACCCTTGGATTGTACTTGCAGACATAGTTAACTCATCAATTATTGTAAAAAATAGAACGTGAGCCCGTTTGGTTCACTACAAAAACATTTCTGCATGTTGTACCCAAAGCATAAAAAAGACTTGGCCATCCTCACTCCATTAAAAAGCAATAAATACGAAAAATAAGTTATCTAAACATTTCAAGTATGAACCCTTGGGTATAAACATCACTGGGAGCATCATCGTGCACTTCTAATGCTGCTGACAGTTATTAAACCGCATCCTTTTACCTCAAGGATACAAAGATGAGCCCAAAAAAGTCCGACAATTTTCGCTGCGCTCTGGAACACTGCTGGTTCTCCAATCATCACCCTGAGCATGTAACAGCATCAACAAACAAAAAGTGATTTTGAAAATGCATGGCTATTTCTCTAGGGTAAAAAAATAAAACGCGTCCCGTGCTTTTTGGTCGTTTTATCGTGTCTTTTAAAGCAGTCGTATCAATTCCTTTTCCCGGAGGCGAGATGTCGTTTAGTAATAGCTTCCAGTCTACGTCTCTCGGCCTCTTCCGCTTTCTTCCTCTCTTCTTTCAACTCTTTGTAGCGCCACTTTGGTATTTGCAAAAAGTGTCCTCCTCCGTCTTTAGCGCTGCTTTTCCGGCGAATCTTTTCAGGTTCATACGTCGTCGGAGGCGCTTTGGAGACTCGTACTTTGGGGATGCTAAACCCGGGTCTGACGCTGCTTCTCCTCAGGATCATATGCATAGGCAGGAGGCTGGTTCTTCTTATATCCAGAGGGTGGGTGAAGGTGACCAGGCTGGAGCTGCGAGGTCTCGGGGCCAGAGTTTGCACCTGGAGGCTGGAGCGGCGGTCGCTGGAGTTTTTGGTGACCACCGTGACGCGGGAGTTTTCGAAGAGTTTGAGGTGCGCGTCTGTGCGGTCGGGGTTTATGGTCAGGAGCTCTTTGACGCGCTGCTGACGGAGGATCTCGGGGACGGCGTAGCGACGCTTGCCGACGGCGGGAGGACTGTCCGGACACACCTAGAACATCCAGAAAAAATAGGTATAAAAAGGCTCATATTACGCCATTTTCTGATCTATGTTATAATGTTGTTTCCTCATCACAAACAGACCTGGAGTTGTGTTTCGTTTCATCCACACATAATAATACACAATCTGCATCCATCAGCAACCACTTCATGACATCACAAGGTGCTACTGAGCATTTTGAGCTTTGAGATGTAGACAGACTAATAATAAAGAGTTACTCAAACGTGTGTGAATTAAATAAAACACATCCCAGGTGTGTTTTTGATGAGGTGCAAACCATATAACATGACTCAAATCTCACAATAGAGTAATAAAATACCTTTATATACATTTACTTTTAAAAAAACACTTCAAGAACTCCTCTTAAAGGTCTCATCTCCATGGAGACGTTAATGCTTTTCTAGGAATGTAGCAGTGTGGCATTTCAATTACTATCTCCATGGAGACAAGCAGGACTCACTAAAGGAATGCATATTTTTATCATAAAAGAAGAAGTGTATGACAGTTAAGTCTAATGCCTTACTGTGGAATATTCCAGGCAAAGCTATGACATTCCCAGGCAACAAACCTGCACCAGAAAACGTACAATGTGCATTATTACTCAACAAAAGTCTGATTTACTCAACAAAAGTCTTACTTCTAATCTCAACTGCAACAAATGTGAAAGTACTGCTGTGGCTAAACACTTTACTCACTACTTGGTGTTGACACTGTTTATTCCTATGATATTTTGTTTTATTTTAATTGTATTTTCAGTGAGCAGAAAGCCAATCTTATGACTCCAATAGTAACAAAGTGTAGACCAACTAAAGGTAACGCCACATGTCTTTTCCATAGCAACTGTTTCGATTTATTGCCAAACCATTTTTATTGTTAAATTGTTGCCTTCGTTTGCATCATCATTGTCCTTTTTGCTGCTCTAACAAACTGCATTGTGGGAACAATGCAGTTTTCTGAATCTTAAATCCAGAGTTTTTTAAATAATATAATTATGCATATCTTTATATTTCATCATGATAGTAACAAAAACAGTGTTTTTGAGAGTCAAGGAGGATGACACAGATTTACTTTTGTTTGCAGTTTGCAGCGTGTGACAAACCTGCTTAACAGATAATACAGTATTAATGATGATTTCTTTTAATTACTGACAGTCATCGAATTTGCTGATTAAACGTGGAAGATCTAAAATGATCCTAATAACGTTATAATCCCAGAACACGTTCTCAAATTACCACAACCAAATGTAACCAACAAAAGCCCAGAATTACTGGTGAGATGATAACGATAAACAAAAAGTGATATTATACACAAACAATGTTGTGTTTTGTGTGTGTGCGTACAGTTGTTTTGTGTGTGTACGTACACGTACAGTATGTGTTTTGTGTGTGTACCATAGACCGTATATATAAGGGCATAGCTGTACCATAGACCGTATATATAAATGGACATAGCTAACGCGTTAGCCGCCGTGTGCCAAACAGGAAGTGCTCCAGGAGGCTCTTCCGGCTCCTTCTGACCCTGGCTCTCATTGACTTACATTAGGATCTTGTCGCTCGTCTCTCTGTACCTGCTGCAGTGATCCTCTTCATCTTGGTCTTAAAATGTTCTTATTAACCCGCGGCACATGATCCTGATTTTTTTTTTTCCGCTATTTTGTTCGTCAAAAAATCCTATTCATAACATAGAGCACATGTGTCAAACTCAAGGCCCGCGGGCCAAATGTGGCGAGAGCTTAAAAGGTCTGAGTGTCTAAAAATGAATAGGTCAAAAGTGTGCTTGGACCCAAAAACTACATTTCCCACAATGCCTGTCGAATATGATACCAGCGGCAGTGTTTCCGCATTAATGCTAAGGAGTGGAATTGAGAAATAAATGATCCCAAAATGTCCAGGAAGCGAAAAACTGATGGTTAAATAACATCGCCTAAATAACGAGCGGCCCCTTTGGGATCGAAGTAGGTTGTATATGGCCCCCGGACCAAATGAGTTTGACACCCCTGACATAGAGCTTGGCTCCAGATTCGCTCCTGTGACCGTGAAGCATCGCAAGCCTCATTTGAGCGGCGCTGAACGCTGTGTGTGACACACTCACTTAGTCCACTTTTTATATAGTCTATGGTGTGTATGTACAGTGTGTGTTTTGTGTGTGTACGTACAGTGTGTGTTGTGTGTGTGTGTACGTACAGTGTGTGTTTTGTGTGTGTTTAGTGTGTGTTGTGTCTGTACATACAGTGCGACAGGCCACGGCGAGGACGGGGCTCCTCATGGCCGTGGTCACCGACACCATGTGGTCGATGACGCCCTCGTCGTCGGGGTTGGTGACGTTGGCGATGCTGAACACGTTTCTCATTGTGTCTGAGATCCTCCTGAGACAACCTCGCGGCTCCAGGGCTTTGGCCACTAGGGGCGCCAGAGGGGGCCACTCCAGACTGCACAACAGGGTTTAACAGTGATACCAGTGTTTGAGTCAAAGAAGAGACCTAGTGACCTTGACCTCTCATTTTACACCAAACATGTGCACGTTTTGAGATCTGAATTAGGGTAATGGCGACTCGAATGACTGGTCGGCGTTTGATCCTGACTCTGACTAATGCATATTGTTGTATCTTTGGGCAAGACACTCCTCCCACTTTGCTTGTATCTGTTAGTCGTAGTAGTAGTAGACTTTGAGAGTCCAAAATATATGAATAGTACATTACTGATATCTAAGTAAGCTATTCTTTACAGGCAGTAAGATTAGCCTGCTATCTTGTCTAAAAGAGTAAAATCATAATAATATAACATAATAATAACAATCATAATCTATTTTAAACTGTAACATAGATACTGCCCCAAAAGAAACTCATCAAAACACAGGAACAACAAAAGAAATATTTTTTAAGCTGAGGTAAAAACTTCTAAAACTCTTTCTATCACAGCCGGTACTGCAATAATCTGGTGTATCAGAGAGTTTGATAAGGAAAGGAAGTTGAAAGTTCACCTGTACGTGTCTTTGAACTGCAGTGGACAGGACCGCTCCATCAGTCGTGTCATCACCCAGGCCGTCTCGTATCGACCGGTGAACACAGCCCACTCCCGAGCTGTCAGGTTTCGCCCAAAGTCTTTCGCGTCCACTGAAGCTCCTGTTACGGCAAGAATTGGTGAGAACTGACCAAAATATGCAGAGTTTATTTTAATTTTATCGTTGTTTCTATAGTTTGTATGTACCTGCTAACATGAGGGCGCGCACACAGTCCACCCTGCCCTGCATCGCTGCTTTCATGAGCGCAGTGAAGCCGTGACAGTTCCTCCTCTCAATGTCCAGACCGCAGTAGTAATTCAGTAGATAATTTGTGATCGTTATGTGACCTAAAACACACAGAAGTTTGCTGGTTTTCTGATACAAATTCACATGTTGCCGTATTCGTTATTTGCAAAAAATATATATGTTTCTATTGAATGTGAACACCTAAAACACACAGAAGTTTGCTGGTTTACCGATACAAATTCACATGTTACCATATTCGTTATATATGTTTCTATTGAATGTGACTGTATCTTACCTGCCTGAGCTGCAGTGATGAGCGCAGTGTTGCCTTCAGTGTCTTGCCAGTTGGGGTCGAGATATGGACACTGGGACAAAGCGATCACCACGTCCACGAAGCCCTGATAACAGGCCACCAGCAGCCCGATCTGTGCAGCACAAAGACCGACATAATGAAGAAAAAAAGAAAATAGATTTACTCAAATGACTCAACCTGGCAACCTGCACTGAGACATTATGGCAGGTTTAAAGGTGCACTGGTTATTGCTTTACCATAACATTTCTAGCTTGCATTTCTTCAATTGCATTTTAAAATACCTTTTTTTAGTGTGACCGAGCTTACCTCTCCACAGATCTGACCTGTAACCTTGTCTGGTTTATCTCTGTGAATATTTAAAGCTTTAATCCCATATTTTGTAAGCACAAAGACAAAGCAATGACATTTCTGTGGAGAAAATAATTTGACGGACCAGAAAAGTTACACAATGAACCTTTAAGCGCACAGTTTTCCCTTTCCGTATTACTTTAAAAATGAAAATGGAATAAATATTTGCGGTAGAGCTGCCTTTAGATCCCATGGGAGAGGACAACTAGGTAACTAAATAAGAATGTCCCCGAAAAAATTTTCAATTCAGGTCAGTTCAGTTCAAGTTTATTTATCCTGCACATTTAAAACAATAAAAATCATCCAAAAAACAGAAGTATTTAGATATATTTAGATATTTAGATAACACAATACACAAGAAAACCAAGATAAAATGAGTAGCTAGTATTAAATGCAAGAGAAAAGAGTGAGTTTTCAGTCTAGTCTTAAACCGAGTTACAAATTCAGTGAACAGACAAAACAAATCTGCTGCATGTGTCCTGTGGGACGCCGTGTCCTCAGGTGGGACAGGTACTCTTTCATGTCTGAGGGAATGCTGGGAAAACTGGAAAACTGCTGTAAAAGTCAGGCATTTTCCGGAAGGTGAGATCCGCGGTGGCCAAGACAAACAGGCTCGCCGTGGGGAAGAAGCAAAAGTTCCAACGTGGAAACTAAACACGCTCCTAAAACGTAAAATATGCTACGTAAATATTGTTTTTAGCAGTTGATACGCGGTTTGTTAGTGCAGTGTAGGGATAAGGATGCAATGTTTTTACAAGCGCGAAATAATTAAATGGCAGCTTTGTTGTAGCTCCTGCTGTGATTTCTTAATTAAAGCCGAGTGCTGGAAAAGTCAAGTGTGTCAATATACGAGTAGACAGCTCAGTACAAGCGTCAATACTGAATAATATTATGGAGCAATTTAAGTAGAGCAGCCTAAAGATTTAGTTATGCTATAAATGTGCTGGTTTTTGTGGCATAATGTTATTTTTTACATTGATTTGTGTTATTAATTTGACAAACTTAAGGACATAGAAATCTCCACAATATTAAAAATGATCAGATCTTGCATATTTCTTCAGCACACGCACTATTTGCACCATCAAATGATCAGATCTTGCATATTTCTTCAGTATTTGTACCATAAATATTGTTGCATGACTTTGACTTGCTTTGCAGTATGAATTTGAGCGACCATTTCCTCCAACTTCTTGCAAAATTGAATATATGGAATTCATATCAGCCCACACAAAGCCAAAGTTACACCATTCCCAGAAGCCCTTGCAGCTCGGCAGACCAGCGCCGCCCGTGAGATGAATGGAGCAGAACAAGACCGTCAGACCAAACATGGAGGATAGTTTCTATAGAACTCAGAGTGTATAGACGGGAAAAGTTCACTTTAGACCAGTACAGACAAAGGCAGGATGATCACAGAGGCTGCACATTCTCATCTGTTGTACATTCCAACCATGGATCCGCCGACTTATGATGGCCTGGAGCTTGTCTGGTGCAATCTTAGACAATGTTGCCCTAAAGTTTCACGCGCTTTGCTTATTGTAAATAATTGGAATGTAATGATAATCGAAACATTGTGATATCGTGTTGCCAAAAGTATCTCAGTAATATTATGAGCCATCACTACATACTGGATCTCAAGTATCTTTTTTTAGCTAAAAGAAACAGAGGGAACTACATATGCAATACTTCTTTGCTCTGTTTCAGTCCCATTTACAGAATAAAATAGCTTATTCAACTTTTTGGTTTATGACCAAAGGCATGTAAAAAGTACCGTAGTATATTTACTGTTTGGTTTGCCTCTACAGAATATCACAATAAATACTGTACTGTGAGATGCATATTGTGAAAATATTGTACTGAGAAATTTGGAAATCGCAACAGTAAATAAAGGAGCAAAAAAATTCTGTAAAAAAGTATGCTACTGAATTAAAAACGTTGTTACAGCTGCAACTAATAACCTGGTGACATAGAACCATAATGTAACATCCAGGGACTTGAAGTTGGAGAGGGTCACAAATCTCCCAAAATCACAGGCTACTTGAAGTAGAAGATTTGACCCTCTCCATGGGCTCCTCTGTGGGTAAAAGAATCAAAATAACCACAGCTCAACAAGTGCACAGTAATCAGGGGCCTCTTCAGAGCCACGAGTGTTTGTGTGGTAACGATTGGACCAACCTTTGAGGAGGAGGCAAAAGCACCAGCACAAATACAACTCACATTTTAGATTCCAAATTTTAGTCAAGTTTTTTGTTTGTTTTTCCCTTGTGCCAACTTGACTGAGAAATGTTGTTGCCACTGAATTCAAAATAGGCTTTTTAGATTAAGGGTGTAGTATTGTTGTACTATTGTACTACTGATACTGTGGAGCTGATGTCATCACTGAGGTATGATGCTAACTGTAGGCTCTGCTCTGTCTGAGGCTTTATCAGACTTTAATCTGTGCTTTATTTGAACACTATCTGACCATAAAGAACTGACTTACCTGGAACTACATTAGGTAAGCTGATTTGTGCTGTTAAACAAGCCTCTCACAAATAAAATTGCAGTCACAAGCTCCAGCAAGAGCCTCTAGCAACAGTCACTCTCACCTTTTTATTGAAACACCTAAACACCTAAAGAGGAACGTGAACAATTGTAGTGACCACAGGAAATCTGTTGTTTAAATACATTTTGTGATTTTTATCTTTTTTTTGACAGTGTGCTAATGTGTGCATTGTGTCACCATGGTAACTGCTGAACATTCCACCATAGACATACATGCAGAACACCTCCAGTGGGACGTCATACTGTGTCTATCAATATAACATTTCTGGTGGAAGGTTCAGCTTTTCCTCTATGATGATGCTATTGCTTTACCTGGAATGTTCCAAAGTATGGCATTAAACAAGGCATTGGCATTATCTTGCATTAAAAAAAAAAAAAACATAAAAAAAAATAAAAATTGTGAGTGGGTCATCACTCCACAGATCAGACCTGTAACTTAACGTGGAAGTGCTAATATCATACTGTGGAACCTTCTTGGCAACACAGTAAAAATAGGTGCTATGTGGGTCATCATTCATTCTAAGCACATCTTTTAGACAGAATAATATTCACTGTATTATATTGATGTCAAACCCTCTGGCAGTGCTAACATGACACATCTTTATTATGACTCTGAAGATTAACTTGGATTTATGCATGAACTAGTCTTGAACCCAAGTGACAATTGCAGTTTTGACAGTAATGTAGCTTTACCTAAATATTTCTTGTATATAAATACATTTCTTTATGAAAATGTGCGTGTGTGTCTTGCCACATTCTCACTTCACATTACCTCTGTACATGGTTTTGATTTATGAATGAACTATATTTAAAGGTTCTTATTATACTAAACTGGCTTCTGTGAGAATATTGTTTCCTCATCAGAATCATAAGCTGTGTTTTGTTCCATTCACACATGTTTGAATAATCCATGATTAGTCTGTTTACATCTCCACAACTCAGAATGCTCTGTTCCACCTTGTGATGTCATGAAGTGGTAGTTTTCAAGTTAACGACTACATTTTACCTTTTGTTCAGAAAAATATGTAATTATTCAAATGATTCTAGTGGAGTTTAAAAACACAGGGAAGCACATCCTGTATTACCACATGACATCACAAGGTTTTTAGTTAAGACAAAATCCTGCCCAAATTTTGTTCATTTGCAGTATTTGTGTGTTTTAAACACACAATCCTGCATATAAACAAAATGAAACAAAACACAACCCCGGGTATCTTTCTGAGGAGAAAACAACACTATAACAGATTAGAAAATAAACTTTAAACTTGATCTACTCCAGGTGACAGGCAGTTGGTGTTTATTATGTTGGGAGTAACATTGACAATTGTCTTATATGATAATCTCATAATAGTTTATAATATGCATAAGACCACTGCTGCCTATTACAGAAGGTTTACAGGCCTTTCCTGTTTGCTTGTATATTGCACTGCCAGCACATTCACATAATGTAATAAACAGGCATCTACTCACACACATTACATGTAATCTGGAGTCCATCCACACCCAAGAATAGAAAGGCTTATGGTCACAGATTAGTAACTGTGTATCTTTAGTTAATGTGGGAGGGCTACATATAATTAGGCCCAGGCCTTTAGCCTATGAAGTTCTTTAAGAGGCACAATATACTACATTAACCTAAATGCATTGTGTAAGTTTGTATCTTTAAGCACAGACTGAAAACAGATTTAAACATATTGTCTTGTCAGCAGAGCTTTATCGTCCGAGGGTTCTGAGACAAAGCTATTAGCCGACAGGCCATAAGGCTTTGTGTAAGTTCATTTAAGACGTCGGTATTAACAAACTTAACCCAGAGAACAAAGAAACTCTGGGAGGCTATTGTTACAATAGTGTGTGGACTAAAGTATTGTATTGTGAAGGTACAGTGTTAGTAGCATATAGTAAAAGTATATAACTTTAAAGTTTTTAACTAAATAATGGACATTTCTAACCCTAAGGACAGAACAAGCAAACTGTATTTGCCTCACAATATTCTTGCTATCAATGTCTAACCCTGGTCTATGTTACCAACATATTACATTATTGTGTTTTATTTCATTCACACATATTGAACACACAAAGCTTACATATTTTGGCTGAGTTCTTCACTCCACCTTTCCACCTTGTGATGTCATGTGGTGACACAGGAGGTACTGCATTGTGTTTTATACACCTTCTCCATCATTTCGATAATTTCAGCCCTGAATCTCTAGAAAAAAATTGTAAACTGTAGCTAAAAATACAGGCTTACTAAAATAAGTGTGAATAAAACAAAACACAACTTCAGGTGAGGAGGTAATAATATTATATCATGGCTAAAAGCTCAGAAGGGTCAATTTCACAGACTATAGGTCCTTTAAAGAACACTTCTTGAATACTTATTTTTTGTTAACCTCACTTTTACTACTTCTGTAATTTTACTTAATTAATATTTGTAAGTACAACCAGGGGAGGTTACACGACTATTTAAATCATATGTCAACAGGAAAAATGTTGCAATGAAAATAAGGCATAACAAACCACTGACAATATTTATATTATTTTAGGCCACAATAAATGATTAGGAGTCACCATAAAATGTCCATTCTTAAACTAAATCCCTATAGCAAAGTTAAAATCTCTCCATTTCTCCCTCTCACTTTCTCTTGTTCATGGTCTGACTAGGCCCATGTTGCCATCAATAGCCTCCCTGTTTAGTCTCCACAGTCACATGGCTGTATCAAATCAGATGTGTATGACTGTCGCTTTGATTTTTCCACTCGTGTGTGTGTGTGTGTTTGTGTGTGTGTGTGTGTGTGTGTGTGTGTGTGTCGGCTGCAGCGTCATCTCCACCGTCCTCTCTACATTCTGTTAGGCCAACTGTAAAGCATGAAACTCTAGCTTTGCCCAAGGCCTGTTATCGCTATTGGGTGACACTGGTCTAGGGATAATGTTGTGTGTGTTTGTGTGTGTTTGTGTGTGTTTGTGTGTGTTTGTGTGTGTTTTGGCAGCCATGATTTACTGCACTAGCGATGCCCTGCTGTGTCACCCAAAGTAACCTCCTATTCATAAAGTGCACGGTGAAGAGAGAGCGAGGGCAGTGGGGTGGTCACAGTACAGTGCCCTAATTGGAGTTGATTGGATTTCGTTGTGTTTGTCGAGCCAGAGCACATCACCTGAGTGTCACAACTAACTTATATTCATGCATTTACAAACTTATACAGCCTCCTTTTATCTTTTCCATATCGACACCTTCCTAAAATAATCGCATAAGTCATTTTTTCAGGTTTTTCAGGAAACACAAAAAACTGAAATTATGGCATTTTTTTGCCATAGGAAAACTTAGGCAAAAAGTGACTTAGGCGATTATTTTAGGAAGGTGACGATATGTAAGATGTTGTCCTTTGTCAAGTCAGTCTTTAATAAATCTAAAATCATGATTAAATTCAAAATTGTCTGGCAAAAACTATAGTACTTTTTAAAAAATACTGTAATATCAGAACTCAACCTCACTTAAACTTTAAAAACCCCAATCTGATCTTGAAATCCAGTACATAAGAGCCTTGGGTTGTATGAAAAGCCCATTTTTGTACGTGGAGCTTCATATGAGCATGTGTTCCCACTAAATGACCCATGTTCTCTGTAATGTTACTCTTGTTATGTTCAACCCCGGGGTCACGCAGCACAATGAAACCACACGAGCACTTCCTGGTTGCACAGTTAATGGACGACGTGCATGTGGCGAGCGGTGACCTTTGACCTGTTCCTGGCACGCGACTCTATGGGGTGTGTGTGCGCGTTTCTGTCCCCGGATTGAATAATGAGCAAATCTCTGCCATGTCAATGATGTCACGGCACTGTTACTTCCTATGACCTCATCGCTGATTACACACTGTACATCTGAGGGAGGGAGTGGTGAGAGGAAGGCCACTGTGCTGTGCGAGTTTAAAAATGAATGTCGTATGTGCCCTGACAAAAAAAATGAATAAAAGTAGTCAGAAAAAATTCTAAGACAGCACTTTATGAATCAGAATCTGCTGTTTTGTGCCCCATTGCCTTTGGGTTGAGCAGGGTTGGGTCCGGTTGTAAGACTGGAAGCGTTTTCTTGCATCAGTCTGAGTATGGAGTGAATAAATAATGCACCAAATTATAATGCGACTGTTGAAACTGCTAAAAAGCTATTTCAGACAAGTGCTAACAGTTTATAATAAAAGCAAGAACTGACACGATATAGATGTGTAATTACAGAGTTGCAAATCTGCCTATAACTTTATCAGTATTAAATCTCTGCAAATCAAGTGAGGAGTGCAAAAAGTGAGGAGTTTCTTTTTGAAATGTGGACAGGATAATCTCATCAGTATTGTCTGCCCGCGCACACAAGGCCATTCACATAAAAGAGGTAACAAAATGCACGCTTTTTTTATAGTCACATAAATGCACCTTTATGAGACCCACGCCCTACCACACAGGAATGTCCCACTCTGACAAGACTTCACTGTGCGGTGTTTGGTGCTCAAGGCCGTTCGCTCTTTGAGGCAAAAACTTGAGTAAAAAGTTAGTCTGAAGTAAAGCTGCATTAAAGGGCCTCTGTTACACTGTATTCTGATCGGTTATAGTGTCGTTTAATCAGCAAAAACATACCTGGAGTTGCGTTTTGTTTCATTCGCACATATTTAACGCACAAATCAGCATATTTAACACACAAATCAGCATATTTAACACACAAATCTGCATATTTAACACACAAATCAGCATATTTAACACACAAATTTAGTCTTCTCTCACTCTGTTCCACCTTGTGATGTCATGTGATAATACAAGAAGTGTTTTTAAACTTCATACTTGAATAATCCGAATCATCTCCACTGAACTAAAGGAAAGATGTAGCCTGAAAAGTACCACTCACAAGGTGGAACATTGTGGCATTTTGAAATTTGGAGATGTAGATAGGCTAATAATGCTGGGTTAATTAAATGTGTGAATGAAATAAAGCAAAACTGTACTATGTCTGTTTCATAATGAATCTTAAACCACATCAGAGTCATTTTGTGTGACATAAAAATGATCTGGTAATGTGTTTTTTTCAGTGAAGTGGCACAGAGCAGATAAGCTTAAACCACATAAGAGTCATTTTGTGTGACATAAAAATGATCTGGTAGTGTTTTTTTCATGGCATATCCAGCAACAGAGCAGATACTTGCTTACACTAGGCCTCAGAATAAGAAGTAAGCCCCTGCAGCTAGAGAACGTGCCTAATTATCTCTATACCAGACGCACAGAAGCTCCTTAGGTGAATTGCATTAAGTGACAGAGAGCTTGAACCACTGTCTGGGTGAGCTGACTGAAACTGCACTGAACGAATAAGAAATAAAACATGAAACATCTTGTGAAGGACTTTTGGTTATGTTTGGAATAAGAATGGCCAATGCAAAGTGTCGTGTATAATCCTCTCCACGTGGGTTTTTACTTGTGATTTACTGTTCCTCACCCTGTTGTTCCTGTCAGTGGCCTTGACCTCCTCCTCCTTGACCCCGTGCCGTATCATGATGCGCACGATGGCCGCGTTGTTGGTGCAGCACGCCTGGAAGAACGACAGCGGCTCGGGGCTCTCCGGGGACGGCGTGCGCTCTGAATCCGCGAACAGGTCATCCGGGGGGTAAAAGGAGTCATCCGAGGCGATGCTCCTGCAGTCATCCAAGTCCTCAAAGTCCACCTCCTCGAAGTCTTCATCGTCGTCATCCTCCTCCTCGCAAGAGCCCAGATAGTCCTCATCGTTGGATAGTGACTCCTCTGTGATTGTCGGGTGAATCTGAGTGACTTTGCCCGGCACTTTTAGAAGATGGGGCTGGTGCTGGGGCTGTTGCTTGAGCCGGATCGAGGGGATGACTCCTCCATCCCTGTCGTCCGTGATCAGCACCATCTAACCCCCCAGACTTGGGCACTGTCCCCGGGGTACAGTGCAGCCGGGCGCGCAGCTCTTGGGCATGGGAAACCAGAGCCGGCAAATCTCCGTGCGTAATTTCACATGGAAAGTCCAAAAAAAGTCTGCTGCTCACTGCTTTTAAGTTTGCGGATGGTCTCTTATCGCGTCGTGCTGCTTACGCGTATCCATCTGTCATTTACGCACTTGAGTTGACTTGTCCAACACAGCGACGAACACAGATTGCAGTCAACATTCCTCCTCCTTCGCAATAAACACGAGTCTGCAGAGATCCCAAAGTCAAAGCATATGCATCAAATATAAAAACTGCAGGCGCCTGAAGTGGAGTTCTAACATTAAGCCGAGTAAAAGTGCTGCGTACACAGGCGTCCCATGTAGGGCGGAGAGACAGCGCTGTGTTAACCTGTAGTCTCCTAATCCGATTAGGTCGGACTGGGACCTCTCTCTCTCTCTCTCCCTCCCTCCCTCTCTGTCCATAGGCTACTGATGTCAGATTAACTCCCCCCTGACTATGCTCTCACTGGATATATCCCTTCAATCTTTATAGGAGCTTTATTTATTTAGAAATACACAATATATATTACTGTAATATATTGCACTTTTCCTCTATAATCCTTATATAACCCACAATGTTTTCCTAGACCATAATGACCAAATAGCCTGAATTAAAATGGTTTAATTCATTTTTTGACAAACTATATTTACATAGATGATATCAGGCATGACATTTTTCCCTCAATTATTCATATCTCCACTTGCTGGCATTGGCTGTGGTGGAAAATGAACTCAGGCAGTCCCAGTGTGTACCCATTATTATTATGGCTCCATCCACCCCCAGCTGAGAGCACTGACAGGACCGGTTCCCCCTGGGGTCTTGTCTCTATGGTGCCAGGCTGCTGCTGCGTGGGGTCACTATGTATTTACACCTATAGTAAACCGCGCCTGAGAAAATGTTATTTGAACGCAGCTTCCACAGATTCAGAACCATGTTGAAACTAAAAGCTTTAATCCAGATGTTGGCTGTGTTTCGCCTCCTGCTATCGCAAATTAAATGAAATTACTCCATCTTGGGTTGAGAAAGAGCACAAAAGTGGACTGTGCGTGGTAATAACAGACAGATACAGCCAACAAAATGCACAATGAATTGTTTCTTTATTTAAACATGTTTGGATATTAAACCAAAAATCCTATACCGCATGGAGTCAAAGCCAGTGTACAGCACGTGCCACTTGTGTAACCTCTATGTTTGCCAAGACAAATGGGGGATGGTTGGATAACAGCCCCTTTTTTGAAATTCAAGTTATTTTACTTTGCCGCTTTTAGAATAACATAACAGACAAGCGCACATTGGTTTGACATGACCATGTTTAGGCCAAAGGAAAAACTTCACTAAAACTGACTTATACATATAGTGCACATATACATATAGTGATATACATAGAAAGATAAATACATATAGATATATAGATATAAAATTATAATGAAGCACACACTCAATAGCAAGAAACATTTAGTCAAAAATATGTTCCCAAGATTTGACTAAGATGGCTGCATTATTGTTTATCCTTACTAATAATTTCTCATATGAAACAGTTTTCGGCATATTCATCCATCTGTTAAACTGATCTGATTTATCCCTGAGTAAACAAAATCTTGGCAACCTGGGTATTATCTTGCCAATCCACATTTCTATACACTCTAGTATCTTAATCCAAAAGAGAAACTTCTGTGCATTCCCACAGAAGCATTCATAAAGGTTCCAGGAGCCAAGTGGCATTTCCAGCAATTTTAATTCACCATGATTGGATAACAGGAATTTGAGAAAAAAAATACTTAAGTTATAAGAAAGCTTATCCACACCTGGATATGTATGCACGTCCCTGCATGACAGGAGGTAAATTATGTGCTGGCAACCTCTCAAAGGAAAAAAAAATCATTACTCAAACACAATTTCCTCATTAAATTGTACCAAAAAAGTGGGTCACATCAAAATGTTCAAAATAACCTTACATGTAAAAGGAAGAGTAGCTTTTCAAATAGAGTTTTACAAATGGAAAGCTTCATGTCCTCATCTTATAGTTGCAGTACCATGTTTCAAAAGAGCAGTTATATGCAGTATTGGGCCTAAACTTGTGCATACCTGCAGCAGTAGAGACGCACAAAGGCCTCTTCTCAGTGAGCTCCTAGAAGTGCTGATGTGTTCAAACAAGTCGGTGTTTATCTTTCAGTTTTCTCAAGGTTATCCCAGAAATGTTTACCCTAACGGAGCTCACTGAAGCTGATTAAAAATAGCTTGATTAGACCTTATTAATCAGCGAATTATACCAGGAAAGACATGACATAGGACAACAACGGCCGACAAGGAGCTCAAATTCAACAGGGCACAAGTGGTGATTTTAATCAGCCCGAAACAACTTTAATCAAGTTGTTTTTCTAATATGTACTGGTCTATGGGTCGTTTGACATGTTTGCAAATCACAAGGATACTGGTTAAATACAGGGCTTTAAAAACAACACTGGTGAAGGACTTAGAAATTAAAGCACACCCAAATATAAAAGGCACTGCAGACAGGATGCTCTACAAAATGATTCCGTTTTATTCATTGTGAAGGTTCATTTGGTCGTAGCAGATGACCTTTGGAGAATATCTGATGTACTTGATGATGAGTTCATGTCTTCTCTGTGCATAAAGTCCAAAGGCTTGATCATTCCATTCTGCAGATCTCTGAAAGACAAACACTTGTAATAATAATTATAATAATCATGGGAAAAAATGGACGTTAATTCTTATTTTGCCAACTTGCTGCAATTTGTTAAACTTTCATATTTAATAAAAACAATCCACATAGGAGACATGTTTATTTTAGTCCCTGATTGTTTCGCAATTTTTGGTCCCCTTCCCTTGAAATGAATG